>OMNZ01062939.1:0-16235 GCA_900303255.1 Lesueurigobius sanzi | reverse complement strand
AAAAATACAAATAGTAAATGCACTTTTTTTGTCACCGGGGTTCCCTCTGGGCAATTTTATAGACATCAGACCTAATTTCCTTTGTTTTGGTGGATTTTACGATGTTTTAAACACATTCTGGGCTGTATAACATCAGTGAATTTAATGGAATAATTATGCCATAATTACTTCAGTTTCTATTTCATAAACTACAATGCTTAAAATAATCTTTTAATTAGTAGTGACATACAGATTATTTATTTACTCATTACTTTATTAATAAATACATTTGTATCAATTAGTAGCCTTAAATGGATCTAGATCGGGTTTTCTTTTTTTTTGTTGTTGCCCCAGGCTGCAATATGATATGAAAACTCCGGCCCTGGCCCTGGCAGCAGAGCAAAGGCTGACTCTGGCACAGAGCTGTTCTAAAACTGGTCAGAACTTTCAGAGGCATATCTCCGCGAATATTAACCCAATTTTCATCAAATGAAAGGTGTCTTGAAGATTACGAGCTGATGTACGCATTTAAACCAGAATCCATGTTTAGTTGGAGCGATATAGCCAAAATACAGGACAAATGGCGTCCCTTATTGATTCAATACAGGACGAATCCGTATTTTAAGGGACGGTTGGCAACCCTAGAAGTTGTAAATAAAATAGGATGTTAGAAATGTTTAGGAAAGTTAAGACCGAGTTGGACGATAACTAGCAATTGAATGTATTTGTTGCCTCTTTCATTGTTTGTAAAACAAAATCAGGTATACTGTAGTATACCCCCCAACCGCCACTAGGGCAGGGCGATATGAGCTAAAATCGATATAAAAAAGAAATATCGTGATAACGATATATTTGACAATATAACTGATGAAATATTAAAATCATATTTCAAAATCCCAGCTTTACGCCTATTGGGAATTTTACTTTTTTTTTTTTTTTTAGCTCCATGCTAATTTCCTTGCAAATTTGATCTACTCAAGCAACATACACCCCTTCGATTCATTTTACATTTTAAGCAGCTGCCCCTAAAGCCTCAACAGTCCATGTTCATGCTGCTGAGTGGAGCTGAGCGTAGCATTAGAAGTGATCTCCATCTGCCGCTGGTCCTGACTTCAGTCAAAATCAGTGGAGTGAGTATGCTAATTATATCGCATCCACAACGATATAAAAAATGAAGACGATATCTAAAACTCATACCGGTATATCGATATACGATACGATATGGCCTGGCCCTAACCGCCACCTTATAGTGGTGGAGGGGTTTGAAAACTATTTTCTGGGGCATTATGCCCCTGGTAGCGTCTCCCATGGCAAACAGGTCCTAGGTGACGGGTCAGACCAAGAGCGGTTCAGAAGCCCCTTATGAAGAGACCATCAAGGTCAGCTACATCGCGGTGAAAGGAGCGTCATTAGGCTGTCCTCCCGTGGACCTACCACCTGCAGGAGGAGCCATAAGGGACTGGTGCAGTGCGATCCCTGCGACCCGGCAACAAATAAGCGGAAGAAGATGGATGGATGGAAGGTATAGTGCCTTTAAGTATGAAATGTGAAGATGCAGAAAATTGTACTCACAACCATTTCTTCAAATCACATGTCTTTTATACAGTATCACAACATTAAAATGAAAAAGGAATAACCATTCAACAAAGTAAACACATAGAAAATTGGAAATACAAATGGTCTCTGCAAGTGGACATCGGATGAAATTGGCTTCATGATGTTAATAACACATAGTGGGCTCAGCTTATTGATCATGTAACAATGCTTATCATTAGTCCCTTGTTCTGTGGAATCAGTCACCTGTGTATGTTGATCTCTATCCATCTAGTAATTTCAAGATGCTTTCTCGCTCTTTCAGTGCTTTCCAGGCTTGGTCTTTTTCCTTCTTGCTTGGAGTGCGTTTTTTTTGCCGAGCTGCCATGATTCGCCGGAAAGCCTCCATGACCTCGTTGTCGGCCACTCGGACTCGCTGCCTCAGCTCCTGTTTGCGCATCTCCTCCTTTGCCAAACTAGGGTAAAAAATATATTACCATTATGTTACATGTCCTTTAGAATGTTCACCAAAACCATTCTGGGATACTTCTCGACAACATTTTAACTTCAATCATACTTTTACTGCTTCTATTTATTATAATCACATCCATTTTACAACAGAACATGTTGATCACATAAACTTGTATACCATTTACATTATCCTGAATATATTATCCAAAA
Source organism: Lesueurigobius sanzi (assembly GCA_900303255.1). Lineage (NCBI taxonomy): Eukaryota > Metazoa > Chordata > Actinopteri > Gobiiformes > Gobiidae > Lesueurigobius > Lesueurigobius sanzi. The sequence goes on along the minus strand of OMNZ01062939.1, from coordinate 14,042 downwards.
AATGTCTATTCTCTACTCTAGCAAGAAAATGGATTGATCTTGGAGGCAATGTGGTTGGTAGAAAACGGTTCTTAAACGGCGAGTACAGATGATGAGTGTTGGACATTTCCCCTCTCATCCAAAACCTTTGTCAGCAGCTTTTTATTTATTTGACCTTTATAAATCCAATAAAGACCCACTGAGATTAAGAATCTCTTTTTCAGGAGAGTCCTGGCCCCAGAGGAGATCTACTGTACATGTTTTTAGTGGTAGGGGAAACTGGAGCACCCGGAAGAAACGTATGCAGACAAGGGGAGAACATGCAAACTCCACACAGAAAGGCCCTGTCCGGGAATCAAACCAAGCACCTTCTTGCTGTGAGGCACGAGTATCAACCACTGAACCATGGTGCCGAGAATGAGAAGTGAAATGTTCAACACTTTTCCGAGTACAGGCGAAAATATCCTTTGTCTACAATGGAAATCTCCTGTACGACTGAGAGCTTCCACCAACTAGTTGTTGTAGCGAAAAGAGATGGTAATTGTGTTTATGAATGGAAATATTTCATGCGTTAGAACCAGAGTACAGACACAGATATCAGAGGCACTCACCGGAGCAGCTCCTGTTTGCGAGCTCTATTGTGTGCGCTCAGGGCTTTGAGTTCAGTCTGTCTCTTTTGGAGCTCAGCCAGAACCTCATCCTCAGAGTCTCCTCCGGGGCCCGGACGCTCATCGGAGTCCAGCAGCCCCTGTGCCACCAGCTCCTCTTTGATCCTAGCCTCCAGTGAACGTGTGTGGGGGACACTGCACAAAAAGGAAGGACAACTTCTGAGTTAGTGCGAGTTTCAAAATGCTAAAAGAAACAGTAGCAAGAGACAGATAATTTGAAGCACACAAAATGATAAATAAATAAATGTATTTATTTTATAACCAAGGACTATTGGTAGAAACGCCATTTCTCCTATTTATCTATAATAAAGCTATTTATCTATAATCTGGTGCAGTACATCACACTCTATGAGTTTAATGTCTCTGTACATTGTCCCTTAAATAAAGATTTGAGTAAAGTAAATGGTAATAACACATGGACTATTCAGGTTTAGTAAAACACTAAAATCTGTTTTTGATTCAACGGTGAATGGGGGGAATCTGATGCGCTACGTCTAAGCTGAAGAATCTTTATTTGTATTTGAAATACAGGTTAATACACGAGTAGTGTGACCATAAGTAGTCATTTTTTGTTTGTTTTTGTGCAACACACCACGGTTTCTGTCTGTGTTCCTGAAAAACTCACCTGAAAGACTTCCCTTGACTCCGGGGAGAAGTTCCAGCTCCATCATTAGCATCTTTCCCAGTAATGTCTGGGATGGGAGAATCCTCCATAGGGGATATAATGTTCTCCTAAAAGACAGAATCACACAGATATTTTCACATGTTTTCAAACCAGGCAAGAATGAAAGTGATTGTTGACGATACCTCTACTAGAGCCTGTAGCAGTCGCTGTGTCAGGGGACCAAAAGGACAACCATCTTCTGGAGATTCATGCTGAGTTTCAGACTTCTTTAGCAGCGAGTCCACATCTAAAGAAGAAGAAGAGCTTTATTTATATAGCGCCTTTCACAGACAGAGTCACAAAGCGCTTTACATGAGTTGATTAACATTCAGTCCAGTGGTAACCAGCTGCCCCTTGGGGCAGACCGACAGAGGTGTGGCTGCACACATCATGCGCCAACGGACCCTCCAATCACCACATTCACTCACCCAGACATCAGTCATCCTTGCCTATTGTACATGTTTTTGGTGGTCGGGGAAACCGGAGCACCCGGAGGAAACCTACGCAGACACGGGGAGAACATGCAAACTCCACACAGAAAGGCCCCGTATTGGCCCGGGATCGAACCCGGGACCTTCTAGCTGTGAAGCGCAAGCGCTAACCACTGCGCTACCATGCCGCCCTACTCTGTTTTTGTTAAAGACAACAAAAACAGAAAAACACAAATAGAACTTATTAAACATGAATTCAGCCTGGTCGCCATATCATTGCAAGCTTCAACAGTTGAGACCCAATGCTTTCTACATAAGGTCCATCTTGGCCGATCAATGAAAACATGAAGAAGAATCTCTGACAAGTTTAGGTACTCTTTTTAGTAGTAATAATTTTTTTTAAGATACTTTAGATCGGGTTTAGTCCTGACTTGAACTGATTCTAAGTGTATCTGGTGGAACTTGTAAGGTCAAATATTTTATCAGATGATACAACGGCCATAAAGCAACAAGATGTGCTGTGCAAGAAGCCATTTTACCCTTTGCATCGAGCTCAGACAATGGCCCTCCCATTAGATTTTTCTTCTTATCGATGGCTCGTGCTCCTTCCCTCTGCTCCTCCAGCAGATCCTCCTGAGCCCAACGCTGAGAGTAGTGTTTTCCTAAGGCAGGAGTCTTTATAACATAACAAAAACACAAAAAATGACTTAAGTAACACAAAATGCAGGGACGAATGTAATAAATACTATATATGCTTGTCATACTTTGAAATACTCTGCCTCATCCTCAGGAGGCTTCAAAAGTTCCTCTAACAAACGGATCTCTTCATTGGTTATATCAGCGCAATATGGTTCTACTGATGCCCAAAATCTAAGGGAACATTTTTTTGACATTACGAGAAGTCACAATTGAGCAAATTGACATGTGATCTGTGTGTACCTGTTAGGGGCATCATTTTTGGGAACACGTGGAATGTCCTGTGGTTCTTCTGTAAATTCATACTCCTGAACCTTGGGCTGGATGTTCTTAGACTTGGGTCTACCTGGGCCGGGACCAGGGGCATGGCTTCCTTTGCCATCCAACTTCTGCTTTTTTGGTTTATGCCGGGATGTGGCAGCAGGATCTGGGTCTTTACCAAGCTTCAGAAACCGCTTGTCTCCTTTTTTGTCTTGCCAGTCCGTGAGGATCTGAAATGTAGTGAGACAAGAATAAATAAACGACCTCTTGCCTCTTGAGGTGAGAGGTGAGGTGACCCCGGTCCTACCTGTCTCTGTTCCTCTAAAGCTCTGAGGCGCCGGCTGGCTGACGACAGGAGGGTCTCCAGTTCTAGCTGCAGCGTGTCCAGTTCCTCAATCCCGATGCCATCGTCCTCTGAGCGGCCGAGCACAGCTGTGTATCGGGGGCACACCTTCCCGTGCTCCACAGGCTTGAAATCATAGTACTTCAGAGGGGGGCAGTCCTTGAGTTCACTCATGATGCTGAGAGTTACAGGCTGAGCAACGCCTCTGTAGTATTAACTGTGCAAAGGGAAATACAGAAGCGTCAGTTAATGATGACAACATTGTAGCGTTATATGGTCTTATGCACCTTCTCCATCTCATTCACACACCCACATTCACGCACTCACGTAAACTCACGTACACGCCATTGCTGCGTTGCCGTTGGGCCCGAAACGACAACAAAATGCTTCTTATGCTTTTAGCCCCCACTGTAATGTAATGATAACGCGCGGGTAGCTTGTGTGCAAACTAATTTCCTTCTACAACCAAGAAGTACAAATAATTCTGAAATTATTCAAAATTATAAACCTTTAAGAGAAACATTTTTTTACCGTCAGTGAATGGCGTCCATGTTGGAATAAACCATTTGGTTCTTAGAGGGGGTAGATATTTTATAGAAGTCACATTTCGAAGAGATAAAATGGCGAAAACACACACACATAAGCTAAAAATATTTACCAGAATAAAAACATGTCAAATTACACAGATATGAGAAAAAACTAATCTAATATTAAGAGAAAAAAACTAGTAAAATATGTGTGAAGAAACCAACGTTAAATGGTACGACCGGAACAAACCATGAAGCGCTGCAAAAAACAGATATATAAATATATAAATAAGTAAAGTACTTTCTTTCTATTAAACTGCACTTTACATTGCACACTATAATGAAAAAAAAAACATTTTATTAAGATAGTTAACGAGTCGGGTTGTTTTATATCCTTATATAGAACTGCAGCTTGCGGTTGCTTTGTTTTGTTCACCGCGTAAACGCAATGGGCGGAGTGAACATTGTAAAAGTAGCAAAGCGCTTCCTCATGAAAATCATTTACGCAAAAACAAGCGCACCTTTTTTCACCGACGATGTAGGATTTACGGAAGCAGAGTTCCAGGCGTGGCAGTGGAACTTCCGTCCTCTACAGCTCCAAAATGGTAATGTATATCCACTAACGTTTGAATTAGCTGTATCTTTTCTTTTTAATCTTAAATCTTTATATTTTGACAAGCTAAATGGCACAGTGTAGCTGCATGGGATGTTTTAATAGCTGTAGTGAGACTTGACAGGCATCCCTGACAGAGAACATGAAGCAGCTATATGATGAGTCTTTGAGATGATTATTTAAGGAAGCTATAGTATATCCAGAGCAAGCCCATCTTTCATCGTTTGACATTATACATAGGAGAATAAAAGCAAGAGTATTGCTTTATTTATACAGTTGCATATCTGTGTGCCATCTTTACCCTAAAATGCATGATGACATCTAGTAAAGTTGAACATCTGCTTTGTTTAAACATTGAGCATGATCTGATAAGTGAGTTCAGTTTTCATTAGAATTAGCATTTTCATTTTACAATATACAGTAATATGTATGATATTTTACATTTACATTTTGCACAAACAGTGCAAAACCTTAATAACATCTCCATTAAGCCATTAGTGCAACACAGTATGCTGCTGTATTCTTCACCTGAAACTTAAGTGTATGTGTTTACTTCACACTTATATCTAACATATACTTAGGGTTTAAGGGCAGGGGATGCCCCAGGACATTAATTATTCAGTCATTGTCTGTTAAACCAACTTTCTTTTTCCTGTGATTTTTGTTGTGATTTTGGGCTATACAAAATAAATTGAATTGAATACTTTTACTTTGAAAATCTTATTTGAAAATGAGTAACGACTTCAAAATGAATAAATAAAGTTCAAACTCATGGATCTTCCTTTTCTGTTTGTTTTCTGCAGACAGCTACTTTGCGCCCCTACTTGAATGCTGTGAAGGCCACTCTACAGGCTGCCCTCTGTCTGGAAAACTTCTCTTCTCAAGTTGTGGAACGCCACAACAAGCCCGAAGTAGAAGTCAGGTATGTCTTTCTAAAGTGTGTAGTTCGAGGCCATTTGCAGATCAATTTGAACCTTCAGACATGTACAGACCTGCACAAACTTGTGTAAGACATTCACAGGGGGTTTAAACTATGACATGCATGGGCAGGATATACCTTGCAATTGTGAAGATTCATTCTATTACATACTCATTCTAATTATGTCCATTGCGCTGATTTAAGACTAAATTCATCACCTACTTGTAAGAGAAGCACATTATGGAATTATAAACTATCCCTTTTTGTGTTTATGTCATGTAAGACTCAACAATGGAGGAATTAAGTGAAGTTCATCACTTTTGTCACCTAAAATGCTTCATATAATTGAATTGTATTCAACGCACACAGTCTGCCTTAACATGTTGATTATATAGTTAATTACATTTTATTTAATACTTATTATTTTGTTTATCCGGGACAACAGGAGCAGCAAGGAACTTTTACTGCAGCCTGTAGTGATCAGCCGCAATGACAAGGAGAAGGTTCTTGTTGAGGGATCCATCAACTCAGTCCGAGTCAGCATCGCTGTCAAGCAGGTAACTACAAAGATCTACTTGGTGTACTGATAATATAAAATAAACAAAGGTAAACAGTAACAGTTATCCCGCCTCAACCTTTAGGCTGATGAGATCGAAAAAATACTCTGCCATAAATTCATGCGCTTCATGATGATGAGAGCAGAAAACTTTTTTATTCTGCGGAGGAAGCCTGTTGAGGTTTGTAAATTCATAAGGAGTTTTAAAATCAATCTACTGTGTTGTGTTGCATGAACACTGAAACAACCAAAAAAAGCAAATGATAAATTTAAAAAAAATGCATTATGACTAGCTGTCGCACTTTCCTTTCCTAATTTCCAGGGATACGACATTAGCTTTTTGATTACCAACTTCCACACGGAGCAGATGTACAAACACAAGTTGGTGGACTTTGTCATCCACTTTATGGAGGAGATCGATAAGGAGATCAGCGAGATGAAACTGTCTGTGAATGCTCGAGCCCGTATTGTTGCAGAGGAATTCCTAAAAAATGTAAGATTTGATATCTTTCTTACTCTTGATTACCTGCAGATACCCTCATTTACTGCCCTTATTATAGTTGGGTTATCAAAAACATGATAGTAGGGCAAAGTCACACCTAATGTAATTTCTTTGATCCTGGAAGTTTCCAATAATCACAAACAATAATGTTTATAATGAGGTTGTGTTGGTTTGTCTAATATATTTTTATTTCATAAGCCATAATGTTTTTGTTTGTTCTCACCCTCCAGTTCTGATCCAGAAACATATCCAAACCTATAGGATGCTCAAGGGGCCAAATCAGCACAAGAATGGAGAAGAGAAATGGAGAGGGGCCAAACAGTCGCAATATGAGAGGGTATCTGGTAACACCAAAATTTGAGTCTGACTCAAGCCTTTCCCTGTACTCTTGAATATCAACGATTGTATATAATGAAATCTTTAGTTGTTTCATTTTCTGCTACTTAGAACAAATGGGCGGGTCCTTGAAAGTATTAAAGTTGATAGTCATGATTACAGGGCTGTTGGGGCTGTGTAAATTGAAATTGCCAGAATTTTTGTAGTTCGTCATTGTCATTGTTGTCTTGCTCCAAATTTATCAACGCAGCAGAACACATGCAATTCATTGTCAAAGAACAGTTCTGCTGTCTGAAAAATGTAATGGTACAGAATAAATTCAAGTGTTTGTATCTCAGTGCAGTCGTGTCTATATTTAAATGTTCAAGATTATATCCCTCCCTCCTCTTTTAAAAAACATAAATATATTTGTACAGTGGGTATAAAAAGTCTACACACCCCGGATGAAAATTTCTATTATTGTGAATAAAGAAGCCAGGGCAAGCTCAAATGAACTTCCAAAGTCATGAAGTTACAGATGAGACCTTCCCAAAAAAAAAAAAATCATGGCCACAAAGTTCTACTGTGGCATCTGAAAGTTTAGAATAACATTTAGACAAGCCTGATGCCTTTTGAAAATAGAAAAAAGGTCTAATTGGAATTTTGTGGCCATAATGAGCTGAGTATGTTAGAGAGGGCACCAGCTTCATCAAAAGAACATCATCTCTAACTATTGCGTATGGGGCTGGATCCATCATGCTTTGGGCTTGTTTTGCAGCCAGTGCCTTCTCCAAATGGATATTAATCTCAAAATCCACAATGGACGAACTCTAGAGGTGCTGTCTGAAGGTTTTCCCGTGACCTACACAGTCTCCTCACATAAACATCACTGAAAATCTGTGAATAAACCTTCAAAGAGCAGTGTGTTCAAGGCGGGACAGAAACCTCTCAGTTCTGGAAAACTTGCATTGAAAAATGGGCAACAATCCCTCAAACTAGAATTGACACACTGTCAGCAGCTACAAAAGTGTTTACCTGCTGTGAAACTGGCCAAAGTGGGGGCTACATGTATAACTCTGCAGGATTGAGTAAACTTTTGCACCAGCCTTTTTTCCTTTAAAATTATTTAAAATTAAAATGTGAAAAATGAGAATAAAGTCAGATTTTTTTTTTTACATACAACAAGGGAATGTCTCATGTGTAACTTCATGACTTTGGAAGTTCATTTGAGCTTGCCCTGGCGATCTTTATTCACAATAGAAATTTTCATCCAGGGTGTGTAGATTTTTTTAAACCCAGTGTAGTTGCAACGCAAGGGCATTTCAGTTGTCTGTGTGCAACAAGTGTGAACAGTTCATCTACAATTCAAGAAGGAAATGATGTCCATACAACAATATTCATTAGTATTAATACGTATCTATACATAGCACAAGCTCTTCAGTGCAGAATGAGGAAATGTAGACCACTTTTTTAATTACTTCTCAATTTCTGAGTTGTTTTTTTTTTTTAGCTGCAAGTTACTCACTAAAATGTTAACTTTACTGGGCTACAAGGCCAAATGAGTCACTCATTGGATGTTGCTGCATTGACAAAAGTTACTTTTCTGTCATATAAACAGTGTTGGGGGTAACGTTTTACAGAAAAATACATTTTTCAAGAACTGAGGAATATAATATATCACTTAAAAATATATATTGGTCTTTACATTGTGAGTAACGTCCCCCAAATAAGATGCAGCACCAAATCAAGTTGTGTACTGGCACAGAAAGAGGCTTGTGTAGCCAACGTCATCAAAACAAAACACTTCAGAACGGGGATGGCTGAGGAAAAGGAAATCTTTGTCTGCACTTTTGCTCAGTGGCGGCATTCTCACTAGTTTCAGTTTATATTTAACCCAAGTAACCCAAAGTAGTGCAAATTAGTTTTGCAACAGTAATATATAATACAGACATATTACATTTGAAAAGTTGTAACTAGTAATATAAAATGTATAACAATTTTAAACACTACTGGAGGCGGAAAGCTAGATTCCTATTTCCATTGTAGCTGTTGTCACGGTAAACAAATGTCTAACTGTTGATGGAAAAGTCAGATAAAACCTTATTTTATCGTCTCAAACGTCATTCCTCTTGTTCTTGCACCTTAAGCCACAACAGGACCACATTTTTTAGTTGTAGTTTTACACTTATAATCACTAGTTTTAGTTTAATCTTAATTCTCTTGCTCACATCCTGCCTCCAGCTGATGTCACTGATGATGTAAGCAGCGATAGGGTCTATAAAAGAAAGCATTTATGTTTAATTACACATTACCTGTCATAATGTATAAGGTTTGATCTCAAATGGTAGAAATGTACCATGAAGTTGATTTTGAGACTTTGAAATTGTTACCATTTTAGGATTAAGAACAGAGGGGTATGCACCAACTTAAAACAAGGATACATCACTATTAACCTTTCATCGACAATGGCAATATAAGACTATTCAGATTCTGAAAAGCAACAAATAATGTGTTGTGTATAAAAATACGTCTTTATTTTGCGGTATGTTGAGCGAGATACAGGGTTTACTGTCATTTGCAATTCACAGAAATAGAATTAAATATTGAACACCATCATCACAGATTCCCCACATTTGTTTTTAAATATGTGAAACATGATGGAAATTTAGTTTAATAAAATACATTAAAAAATCAAGTCACTGTAAAAACACAGTGGTAATGACCGATTGGTGAAATCACAATTAAAATATGACTTTACAGGTCAGACTCCAAATTGCACATAATCAATGAGCATGTGACAGAGTGACACATGATCATTTACCGAAAACCCCAGAGTTAAAGCTTAAAGCTGCTTTACCCCCAAAGTACAAGAGAATTACTTCATCTGGGTACCACAAGTAGTTTATAAATATGAACACTGGAGCAGGAGCTAATGTCCATTTATATAGGGCAGGGGTAGGCAAGTTGTCCTGATGGAGGACCGATTTTCTTCATCGAAGGACCAGGGGCCAAACCTCCCAATCATGGCCCAAAGTAAAGCGCTACTTTCTACAAATGCCATTGTTGTGCATCATATATGACCTAATACTTTTGAGCGGAAATTTGTAAAGGAACTGAGACATTTTCAGTATTTTCTATGTGTACGAATCGTTGGCAAAGATTCTTCAGTCTTCATCTGTACTCTGTAGTTGAAGTGTAGGACGTTTCGATCCAGCACTCTCATGCTAATGGACCTGGGCTACTGGGCAGAGCAGGGCCATAGGGAAGTGTCAACAGCGTTAGAACTTAGCCCAGGGTGAGACAATACAGAGGTAATGAGCCATATTAAGTATGAATAGGCTAAGATGTTTTCCTACCTTTAGTACCAAGAGAGGAGGGACTTAGAGGTTACTCCTCCTTCTGGTTTACTCTTAAGAGACCCACAGCATGCTCAAGTCTTTATTAAGCTGACGACGATCTTTGGACTAAAATCGAAACGTCCTACACTTCAACTACAGAGTACAGATGAAGACTGAAGAATCTTTGCCTACGATGGACAACTCCTGTATGACTGAGAACCTACACAGACGGATATGTGTAAGAATGTTCTACACAAGAACAAATTACCTCTTCAATAAGATAAATTACTTTTAAAAAGAGCCGATAGACCAAGCATTAGTTAACTTATAGACTTAAAATAAGAAAAACAAAACTTAAATGTCCCACAAAAATGTCCACGGGAAAAAAGTGCTTGTTCCATTGGTGATCTTAATTTAAAATAGTTAAAATCTACTCAACATCAGTGTATATCTTTTCAATTGAAGCACTTTGAAAATAGAGACTTAACTTTATTGATCTCAAGAGTAATTTTCTCATGAGAGTCCATCATTTTCCCAGTGCGTAAGAATGTTTCTCAAAATGATCTTGGGGGGGCCGTAAGTTCTATGATAGAGGGCCGGATTTTGCCCCCAGGCCTGACGTTGCCTACCCCTGATCTAGGGACTACTTCAGTGTAGAAAGTGCAGAGGTGGAGGAGGTGCACGTCACAAGACTTGACCAGCGAGGAGGAGGCAGAGGCAGTGCGGAGAGCGGGGATGAGCGAGGACGTGACGGGGATCATGAGTGAGCAGGGACGGTCTGCAGAGCATCCTCCGTCGTGCGGTGGACGTTCACATTCTACAAACAGAACCACACGTTAGAAGCATCTATTTTTGTGCACTGCAGCTTCAGAAGCAGAAATCCCAGAGTCGTATGTTAACAAGTGAGACACAAATCACCAAGTATCATAAATGTTTAATGGCTGTGGAAGGCTATATGAATAAAGCTCATTAGAAGTCAGGCTGAATGTTAATGGTTTGCTGTGCTGCCTCATGAATGGGAGCATTTCTTAGAGCGTGAGAGTGAAGACAAACAAGAGACAGAGCGCTGATATATGCGGCTGTCTACAATAAATAAATAAATTAAAATAATCAGAATATTAATAGAGAAAAAAATTGGACGAGGATTCATGAATATAGCACTGGTTGATTGCAGTTTATTTAGAATTTAAAACACACTTTGACTAATGGTAGGACTAACCATTACATTTGTTTACATTATTGCTATTGAGGTACAGAGTGACATTTGTGCAGTGCTGTAACATTTAGGGAATTAATTTTCCTACTTCAAACAAACAAACAAAACAGACAAGAGTCAGACTGTTTAGTTTACAAATAAACTCAACAAACAGGTATTAACAGGAACTTCACAAATGAACGCTTATGCAAGCCGTCCTTGAGGATTCTGCAGAAAAGTAGACGTGACACAAAAATTGTGATTCTATTTGATTAAAAATAAGCATCAACTGGATTCCAGTCAATTACAGCCATCATCACAGCTTTAAGGAGAAAATCAGTATTGACAGGCGTCGCTCAGTCTGGCAGGTGCATTGTGCGTCTGAATGCTTTAGTTACGGTTATGTGGGGAATAGGGAGTAGGATATGGTCTCATTGGTGTTATGTGGGGGACAGGGATCTAGTCTCATTGATGAGCTGGCACTGTTAGCAGAGCCTCCTCTGACAGCCGCCATACGTCTACGTTCTGTTTAATGACAAAGACACAATGCACATGCTGAGACAGTCTCTGAGGAAGAAAACATTAAGACAGACACTTCACAACAATATGTTTGGCAGGTCATTCCCTGTGTCACAGCCGTGAACAAGTTTACCAAGCATTTCAAAAAGGTTCTCTTGTTGGTGCAGGATGTGTGTTTACCTACCTCTGGTTTCTCTCGGTGTGTGTCAACAGCCTCTACATTTAAGCAGATAGACTCAACCTTACAACCTAAAAAGTCATAATATTAGGAAACCAATGTACTACTCAATTTAAATGTTCAATACTGTAATATTTTACTACCATAGGCCACTGGAGTCAGCTTGAGCACAGAATGTAACGTGCATTTTAGGTATGGCAGTTCTTCTGTGGAAAAACAAATACTGAAAGTTTTAGAAATATATGACAACACCACAATTAATGCTTTATTCCATTCAGTGTACCTGCTGTTTTATCCAGGAAGTATGCCAACAGGCAGCGCATCACGGCCTGATGGCAAATGACCAGCACGTTCTCCTGTCTCTCCAGCTCCATAATGACTGGCTCCAACCGCTGCACCAAGTCTTCATAAGACTAAAGACAAAGAGCACTTTGTCAAAGCTGATGCTGCAAGTCGATCTGTGGGTGCGACTGCATTAAGAGTAGTCTGTAATTTATCATGTCTTTATTAAGAGGAATAGGTCTAATTCAAAAGGCAGCACTACAGACATGAAATAGACATAATAGTGACGTGGCTGGGACGTTCTCGGTACTGACCTCTCCTTTAGGGTAGCGATACCGGTACTTGTCCTGGTCTCTCAGAGCAAATTCCAGAGGGTAGTTCTCTTGGATTTCCTCATACATTAACTCCTCACACATGCCCTAAAATAAATGACCAAAACATTTTATTTGACATGGAAATGACATTTGAACAACTGTTGCTTCAAAATGAAATCCAAATGCAAGGTCAAGATTATTTTTCTGGCCTATTGGCGGCACTTGGCCCACTGGCTATTTCCCATAAAAAAGAATACAATAATGTGCTATTCCCGCTATCGTCCACAGCAGCTCACACTCACTGCACCTGTTGAAAATACATACATACATACAAACATACAAAGAAAGCATTCTTGTTTCCTTAGCAGTGCTTGCATTCAGCACAGACTCTGGAGTCCAGCAAGTGTGATCGGGAGCACTCATGTACATCCTTTTGTTTACACGTTAAGTCGCCATGTGCTTCTGGTGTGGTCAGGCCTTCAAAATAATACAAAGGAACTGGAAAGGGCCTTAGACACCAATACAATAGTGAGAGAGAGTGTACCAAAAAAATGTGTGTCACATCGAGTTAGAATAGTATATCTGCTGTGTCTTCTATAGTTTTTAAAAGGGGCTTTAAATATGATAATTAAAACGTAGTGGCAATGACTTTTTCATCTTTCATGTATCCCAAAAAATAAAAAAATATTGGTGTAGTGGTGGTGGGGACTTGCCAAATGACTGATCAAGAGGCAAATGACCTTTGAAAAATCTGGCTCATTAAAAATAAATAATTGAATAGCCCTGTATATACAGTATGTTAAATGTAATACAAAATAAACATAGTATACACTTTACAGATAAATACCGTATTAACAGGACAGTAATGTATTTGTTCAGAGTAAGTGTATTCATTGCTTCCTTTATTATTATTATTATATTAAACCTAGAGTTTCTTTCCATACCATACATGATATCATCTAAAACAGAATATAAAACTTTTTTTGTTAGTAAAAGGTTCACTCACTGCATCAATCTCATTCAGGACTTTCCACTGCTCGTAAGGCACATGGAGGGACTCTGCCGTCTGGATGGTTCTCTTCATCTGACTTGTCCATACCTTCAGATCACTGATGTGCTGCGCCTGGATGAACTGACTTAACCTCTTACCAAACTTTAGGGAAAAAAAAACAAGAAACCGATTTACAAAGATGTGCTAAAACGACAGCTGCAGGATGTCGTCTGTGATTGTGCGGACCTCTTTGCCTCTGGGAGTGAGGCCCGAGTCTCCTCCGATGCGGCCCTTGACGTTGAGCTCACTCTCGCCATGGCGACACAGGTAAATGGAGCGAGGGGTAATGTGTATGTTCATGAGGTAGTAGACGATCCGGCTCTGAATGTGGTCCAGCACGCGGTTCACCAGATAGCGCTGACCGACATCTATGATCTTGATGTAGGAGAGATCCCTGCGAGACCATCACAGTGAGTACATACAGTGAAGAAAGTAAGTATTTGAACACCCTGCTATTTTGCAAGTTCGCCCACTAAGAAATCATGGAGGGGTCTGAAATTTTCATGGTAGGTGCATGTCCACTGTGTGAGAGATAATCTAAAAAGAAAAATCCAGAAATCACAATCTATGATTTTTTAACAATTTATTCGTGTGATACAGCTGAAAATAAGTATTTGAACACCTGTCTATCAGCTAGAATTCTGACCCTCAAAGACCTGTTATTCTGCTTTTAAATAGTCCAACAACACTC
>OMNZ01062932.1:4611-18580 GCA_900303255.1 Lesueurigobius sanzi | reverse complement strand
TTGAGAACATCTTGATAGAATATGGTAAGGACTGTAGCATGCTCTTAGTACAAGTTTAACAACATGTGAACATTCCCTTCCTCATTTGATTGATTGTGAAAGTGACAGTATTAATAGAAGTATTCATTTACAATTTGGCTTTGGATCTGCCCCCCTTCCAAAGAAATATAAATCAAAATACCAAATTTTGATGTAATGCTTGCTCTGTCTGAGTAGGTACATCCCAGAAACGATTAATCAATTACTAAAATAGTTGACAACTATTTCAATAATCGATTAGTTGTTTCAGCCCTAGTGCAAAACGAGAACTACCTGCAAAAGTGGAACTGCTGCACAAAAGCGTATGCAATTTTTACACACAGCATTCTCTCACTTACAGATCACATTTTCCCTACTTCCCAACTATAAGTCACACTTTTTCTCATAGTTTGGCTGGTCCTGCGACTTACTGTATATATAAAAACACCAATTTTCATTGATTCAGTTCTTTATGCTATAGTTATCTGAATAACTTAATGTGTTACGTTAGCATACCATACACCTACTCAGCCTGTTGTTCTCTATTCTATTGTTATTATTGTAACTTGCCTTTTAAGATGAATCGTCTGTTCTTGGTCTAGGATTTTGTAAAATAAACTTCCCCCCAAAAATGAGACTTATAGTATACATGTTTTTTCTTCTTCATTATGCATTTTTTGGCTGGTGCAACTTATTCTCCGGAGCGACTTACAGTATAGTCCGGAAAATACGGTTATCAGGTGCCACACGCCCACAAAATAGCACATTTTATATTTCAGTTTGCACCTGCTATTCAGCACCGGTCCTGATAAATGATGCGCATTCATCACAACACCATGGATTTGCGATCATGACCAGCCTTTCACTACATGTGGTCTTCTTTACATACTTTGCAAATTTTAAAACTTAAATAATCCAAGTCTTTTTCAGCCTAAATTATGCATGATATGTCCACTTTAAATTTTTAGATTGAAATTCAACTCAATAATAAAAGTAATCAGAGCTCTATACGTAAATTATTTGTATAAAAACACATTAAGACAGCAGTTATACATGGTAGCAAGACAGTAACTTGAAATAAGAATTTGAATTAAATATCCAACATTAAAATAATACTTTTGAGCAGCATTAGCTTGTGATTGTCAATGATTAGGTTAAATGCTTTCAAAAACATAGTGGCAGTTCTGTTGCATAGCCGTTTCTGTCAAAAAGGAGAGCAGTATTTAATGGATTAAACTTTAAGTATTTACGTTACACCTACACTGGCTCTGTCCGTGAAACTCTTTGGGCTCTTTTCACACCCACCTTGTGTCCTCCGCGGGGTCGTCCTGTAGCGGGTTTGGAGGCGGAGGGGGGTTGGTGGGGGGTCCGTAAGCCTTTGGAGAGTCTGGTTCTTGCTGCGCGGGCTCTTCCTTTTTCCCAGTCTCCTCCTCCTCCTCCTCCTCCTTCTTCTTCTCTGTGCGGCCTTCTGCGTTTTCATTCAGTGCTGGTTCAATAGTAATTTCATTTGATTCGCTTTGAGACTTCACTTCGATTTCTTTTTTTGTTTGTTTATCCGCCTCCTCTTCCTTCTGCTCTTCCTTCTGCTCCTCCTCCATCTCCTCTCTCCTCCTCCTCGTCTGCCATTATTGTGTCACTCACAGGTGCGATCTTGTTCTCTTGTGGTACTTCTCCCTCTTCCTCAGGTGCTAAAGTCTCTGCAGGTTTTAAGTTTCTCGTGGCCTCTTCTGTAAACGCTTCTGAAGATTCTTCCGTAACCAGTGCCTTCTCCTCTAGATAAAGCTCCTCTTCTTCTAAAACCTCCTCCTCCTCTTTCTGAACATCGCCGTCGTGAGCCGCCTCAGTCACATCAGTCACATCAACTTTCTCTCCCTCTGCCTCTCGTGCCACCTGCTTGTCCACTTCACCGACTTCCCTCTCTCCGTTCATGTGGGCGCTTTCTTCTTGCGCTTTCTCTTCATCCGTCGTTTCTTCAGACTCTCTTTCCTCTTCTTTTTTCCTGGAGGTCACTGAAGGCCTCTCGCCACCACTGAGCAGCTGCAGCGTTACGTTCTGTAAAATTAACAAATCCATATCACTGTTCCAGTAAACTGACAAGTGACTAGGAAAGGCCGACACCTGAACACTCTAGGATTCACTTTTGTAACGGCCTAAGCTCTCAGTCGGCCAGGTATATTCCACTGTGATAAAGCTAGGTAGCACTCTTCAGCACAGTAATAGCAAGTAATAGGATGGAAGTAATGTGGTTCTAGTAGAATAGCATGCTAATAAAGCTAAATACAGGACACACACATGATTTGTTTCATGTTTATATGACTCATCCCAATATGACTAGCCCTAACCCTAAACGTCCACACTATTACCAAGTTATTACTGTGTTGTAAAGTACAGAAAACCACACTTGCTTTGACTGTTCAGCACTTGGCTGTTTTAAATGTGCTCTGTAAATAAAGTTGAAAGCCTAAAGCAAAGATTTTCAAAAAATTTAGATCAGTAAAAAAAAAAAAAATCACCTTCACATCCAACTCTAAAACAAAACTAGTCCAGATAGAAAAGAAAATTGGGTTATATTTACAGCTTAAGTAGCTAACTTCCTCGATTTGTGGTTGAAAAGGGCAAGGAGAGTGAGCAAAATGAAACTATAATAGTAACGATTTGCAATTGCCAAGAAAAACAAAAAGCTAAAATTTTATGGTTAAATCCTGCTAACAATTAGTTGAAAGATTCTTCTCTTGTGGTACTTCTTCCTCTTTCTCAGATGCTAAAGAGAGTTTTTAAGTTTCTCGTGGCCTCTTCTCTAAACGCTTCTGAAGATTCTTCCGTAACCAGTTCCTTCTCCTCTAAATAAAGGTATTCTTCTTCTAAAACCTCCTCCTCATCTTTCTGAACATCGTCGCCTTGAGCCGACTCCGTCACATCAATTATGGTTAAATCCTGCTAACATTTAGTTGCCTAAATAGTTGAAAAATGATTTGCCCAGAAGAAGGATCTAAATACAGTTTCAGATCTGTTCTTCAATCACCACTTTTTGTCAAGCCCAGTGAGGAGACTGCTGTTGAGATACTCGGATATAAAAAACTTGAATTCACTAATCTAATCTTTATCACGGTTCCACTTTTTACTGCATGTAGTCTTTATTTCGACATCATCACCCGTAAAACATCTTGTTTGGGACTTACTTTAATGGTTGCGACAATGACCCCCAGGACGGCCTGTCCACTGTACGACTCACTGAGGTCAAACTCTCCTCGCAGTGAATGGAAAACGCCGTTCATCACACGCTTCACCTAAAAGAAAAACATATACATTAACCACAAAGTAAACCAAATGTTGACTTAAAAATCACCACATTTTTCATATTTGTTCTGTACAGTCAATTATGTGGTGTTTTTTAGATCACACTTGACTTTGGAGCAGAGTAACAGCAGCATGGACATAGTATGGTCTCTGGGTTAACAAGGGACTAATGTACTCTATTTTAAATTAGTTACCATGCTATTGTCGAGCTATACAGTGCTACGTTTTTTTAAATTATTGTGTAAAAATGTCTGCAAAGAGCCAAGAGCCAAGAGCCTAGCCAATTTGGTGCCCTAGGCAAGATTGGACCTGATGGGATGAAGCTTTTCATGGGTAGGGACCCCTTTTTGCAGCAGCTAGGGCCCAACAGACAAGTTGGGGGGTCTGGAGTCCACCCCCAGGAATGTTTGAATAATTCAGATGCCTTTTCCTGCATTTTATTTAATACTTAGTATTCTCAGATGGTATTTTTTGCTGGTATTTGAGCTTTTAGAATGGATTTTTAAGGGAGAAAAAATAAATATTTCAAATTGGGGCCTCACAGCAAATGCCCAATTAGCCCCCTTCATAGTTAAAGCCCTGGGAATAACAGGGTTTAGTAGCGGCAAGTCAAATTTAATGCTTTTTAATGGCATTTTAATGACCAAATACAACATTTTTAATGCTACAAACCCCACCAATCAGCACATATTTAATATGAATTTCCATATTCAATAGAAAATTGAACACAACGGACAACTGTTGACCGGTACAGTATGATTTCTGCCAAAACTCCAGTCTAGACCCTAATTTTTGTATTTTTAACTAACTTTTGCTGTAAAATTAGTTAAATGGTAAATGGTCACATTTATATAGCGCTTTTCTACCTGCTTTAGGCACTCAAAGCGCTTTACATCACTCACCCATTCACACTCTCAGTCATACACCAATGTACGCAGACACTGGAGGCAAGGTGGGTGAAGACACAACGACAGTGTACACCTGCGGGGATCGAACCGCTAACCCTCCGATTACAAGACGATCCGCTCTACCACTGTCGCCACTGTCACCCCAGTTGAGCAATGTCATTATTTAATACCAGTTTGTTCCATTTAATGACAATTAAGGCCTTATTTTACACAATTCATGTAATGACTTTTAATGCTTTATAAGCGGCACGGTGGCAGAGTGGATAGCGCTCGGTCCCGGGTTCGATTCCCGCCCCGTGCGGCCTTTCTGTGTGGAGTTTGCATGTTCTCCCCGTGTCTGCGTAGGTTTCCTCCGGGTGCTCCGGTTTTCCCTACCACTAAAAACATGTACAATAGGCCAGGATGAATGAGAGTAAGTTTGTGAGTGCGAATGTGGGACAACGGATGGAAATTAGCCCAAGGCTACAATCCGGAGTGGCGTGTTCACATGCATTCTTCATGTGCACGCACTGTCCTAACCAAATAAACCAAACATATAAAGCCCCGCAGAAGCCCTGAATAAGTACAATTTATCCTATAGCCTATTTAACATTTGATTTGACCATTTGAAAACTATTTTTAATGTGATTATGTGATGGATGAATAAATAGTTTTGACTCAAGGCTCCACATGAAACTAAAGTTAGTAGTAGATAGTGATCGCCAAAAAATAAATAAGTCTGAAAGCTTGAGAAGAGGGGAACCTTTAAGACTGTATACAGTTCATACAGTCATTATTTTCTTCATAAGCTGTTGAAAATCAGCATTACAGTTTAATCCAGGGAGAGAATAGAAGGGTGGGAGAATGTTCTGACAGCGCTGAGGAGCGGGGACGGAGCTACACTTCTAATGTGAATGTTTAAACTACTTATTTTCAACGCGATGTTACAAAACTCCCCAGAGATGCAGGAGAACCAGGGAGGGCTCATTTGAAAGCTTGAAACCTCTACAAACCACACACTTTCGGCTCCAAAGTTATGCACAAAAGTCCGTGATTTGTAGGTTTTTTTTGGCTGCCTAGGGCCAGCCCTGGCTAAGACTTACCTCTGCAGCAGTATCTGTTGAACTCTCCTTCTCCTCTTGCTGTTTCTCCTGTTCAGTGACTCTCTTCTGCAGTGTTTCCTGAGCTGCTGCTGCCTGTTTCTCCAAAATCGTGTACTGTACAAAATAAAATTATCAAATAATTTAAAGTCAATATATTGGGGTTTCTTAAACATCAAATTATGCAAAACTGAGCACATGGTAATCAATAATTCCACTATAAATCAGTGGTTTGGTCAGTAACTGGGTCATTTAATGGAAATTGTCTGCTGTATAAGAGATTATTCTATTTTACTGAACGCATTTTTACTTTCTCTTGAAGAGCGTGCAGTTCCTCGGCTTGACCCTGATGTTGGAGCAACGTCTGTCCTTCCGACTCTTTGGATTGCTTCAAAAGTGAAAACTGGAGAAAAAACTATATTATACAAGATTTCTATACCATGGTTCGTGAGTGATTATAAAGCTGTGTGGCGTACTTTCTCCTGTAGCTGTGTGAGCTGGTCCTGCAGAGCGTCTCTCTGCTCCGTCACTTCGCTCATCTCTCTGTTGAGCTGCTGTTTGGTCAAAGTCAGCGCCTGCTCACACTTCCCCCTCCACTCCTCCTCCAGCTCCGTCTGCAGCTGAGACAACTACACACACACAAAAACAGTTAGTACTGCGTTAAGAACAACAAGAAAAGCTTTATTTATGTATTATATTAACAGTGTAACACACATTATTTAATTATTTTAAAAAATAACGAGTGAAGCCGTGTGACACTTCAAGACTTCCGTGGAAAATTGTTTCTTAAAGCTCGAAGCTTCAATCCTGCTTCGTTTGTATGAACACTGCTATCTTGTGGACAAAAGTTGTCATTGCACTTTTTCATAAAGGACTGAAGCACTAACAAACAACATGTTATTGATGTTGAATGATCATAACAATCATAGACCAATAAACTAGAGCAAGAAGTTTTGAAATGTGGTTCTGTGACTGTCCGGTGTGCTTCAGAGCTCCAGTGGGCGGGGCCTCAGTCTCCTCCGACACACGACATGTAGGAATAAAGCGTTTGTGAAGGATCTTTTTACTTCACTCAGTAAAAGCTGATCTAGTCCCACATGTTCTGTAAATCGCACTCCAGACATTTTCACAGCCAGTCACAGAAAACCTGCCCCACGAACACGCTTTTTGGGAAGCCAGGGAAATGTGCACATATTTATTTCTAGACTAACTTATTTAAATGAAGGACCAGAATGCAGAATGCAGTGTAACTGTAGAGAGGTGCAGTGCTTCGAAACAATTTGCTTCAGGAGAACAACACAAGCGTCAGCGCTTCACTTTCATTTGCCCATCACTAACAAAAAAGGGATTGACTTTGCCATTTACTGTCTTGGGTTTACCGTTTGAAAATATAAAACGTTGCACATTTCATGAGGCAATGGGTGCCTTCTCATGTCCACTTACGTCTTAACATAAAGAATTTAATTTAGCTTCAAATTGATCAGTATAGTAGAAGGAAATGAAACACTTTTTAAATGCGTCAATTAAAATCCCCACGTTGAAAAAAAACCGATAAAAAAACAAACTTCTTTTTTTAGATGAAAGAAGAGAGTCTAATCTTTCATTTGGTAGGTTTGGTTTTGACATAGACCTAGAACTCAATTTTCTGTGGGTCTTCAAAAAACAGTAAAAATCCTGAAAAACCTCTGGCAGTATGGGAGACACTGATTTGAAAATGGCTGGCAGTCAATGAGTTAAACAGAGGAGTGAGGAGAAATTAGGAATGTTATTGTTTTCAAAGAAATTTAAAACAAATCTCGGTTGGAATCAAATTGTATGCTTTTCATCTACACCAGGGGTCTGCAACATTTATTATCAAAACAACTTATAAAGTTTAGTAATGGTTCATTGTTCCTCTGTTTTGAAGGTTTTTAAGAAAACAGCACTACTGTTTGTGTTGCATAACGCCACGTGCACATTTAATTTGATAATTAGGGTCCACTTTTAGCGGACCATAATTTCGGAGCCGTTTGGAGTAAAATAAAAAATATCAAGAGAATCTTTCTGTTAATCTCTGGGTTGTAGTCAGTGTAGTCAGAGAGAGAGAAAGGGAGCGAGGTCTGGACGGGTCGGTGTTTGAGTCCGGATCCGTAATATATAATGTTATTCATGTTTATTTATTTTTTGTCAATCTAAAGGGACCCGCTACAAGGAGCTGAAGAGCCGCAGCTTGCCGACCTCGATCTACTGCATGCTAATGTCTGCACAATTCATTTCTTTTTTATGTCCCCTGAAAGCCCTGGCGTACTTTGGGCTTCCATCGTGTGTATAGACTGCCCATAAACCCCTCACTAGTGTTACCAACCTGTTCAGAGGCTGCGTTGTCCTTATTGGTCCTGGTTTTTCGGAGTTGAGTGCGGAGCGTGTCCAGGTCGTGTTGACTGCTCCTGCGCAGCTCCTCCAGCTCCTCGTCTCTGCGCTGACGCTCGGCCTGCCACTTCTTCTTACGCTCAGAGAGAGTCTGCACAGCCACAAAGACGTGATCAGGAACACTTTTATTCTTGATTGTCAGTTCGTAGACACATAGATAACTGCTGCTCGATTTTGGAAAAAATGAGAATCACGATTTTTTTGTTCAAGATTGAAATCACGATTCTTCCAACGATTCTTTTTGAGTTTGAAAATAAAATGCATTTATTCAGCATTTCGGCAAAAAAAAACAAAAAAATGTCTAATTACCTGAGTTCAGAAGCAAAAACATGAGTTTCTCTGCTCCGCCCCTGCATCAAATGTCAAAAGATTTGTGCAAAAACAAAAAATAACAATAATAATTTAAAAAAAAAAAAAAATTGAAAAAAAAAAATTGTGCAAAAACAAAAAAAAAAACAATTAGAAAAAAAAAAAAAGATTCGTGCAAAAACAAACAAAAAAAATAAAATAAAATTAAATTAAAAAAAAAAAAGAATTGTGCAAAAACACAAAAAAATAACTAATAATATTTTAAAAAAAAAGAAAAATTGAAAAAAAAGAATCGTGCAAAAACAAAAAAAGAATCATTCCAACTCGATTTTATTAATTTGGAGATCGTTTGGCTCAAGAATTGAAATCGTGATCAAAATTCAATTAATTGCACAGCCCTAATAACTAGTTCAATCAAGTGCACACACTTTTTTTGGACTGTATGCTTTATTCGACAGAACAGTTCAGTGATAGTGGGGGGATGTTCTGCATAGGAATAGGACTTGTGGGTGTTTAACGGGAGACACATTTTTGGGATCCATTCTAATTTAATAATAATAAGTTTACATACTCTTGACAGTAAACCTTTGAGCACAACTGTACCAGTTCAGGCTGAAACAGGACCTAGGTCAGACTCACTCTCTCCAGACTGTCCTTGTCAGTCTTCAGATCCTGCAGCTCCTCCTCCAGGTTGTTCAGTCTGAGCTCCAGTTCTTTACGTTTCTGTTTCTCGGAGCGATACTGAGCCTGGTATCGCTCTGCCTCCTCCTTCAGCTCTGAAACACACACAGTTTTGTTAGAATTTAAAATATACCTGGAAAATAAATATTCAAAGGATTTCAAAGTTGTTGTTTTTTTAAATTTTTGAATTTTTTACATATTTCTAAACTTATTGGTAATGGTAAAATAAAATCGGCCAAAAAACCCAAGTTGGGGTGACCGGTGCTCCAATGCCCGGAAGATTGCGGGTTATAATTTCGGCTCATGTAGGTGCAGCGCCGGCTCCAGAACAAACTGACTGAGGGTGCATTAGTGTTTCATAGGGATGCAAATGGACACCCGTGCCGTTAAAATACATTGTGATTCCACTAAAACTGAGGGTGCAAACTTTTTAAATTAGGTTGTAATGCACCCTTCTGCACCCCTGTAGATCCGGGCCTTCGTAGGTGCAGAACGCTGTTGTTTCCAAGTATTCCCTGGTTTAGCATTTCCTGTAATTTTTACCATTTCACTAGATTTGAGCACAGGATGTGACAAAAGAAGAGGAATTCCATCGCTTCCATTCCATGCTTTAACCGTACTGCACCAATGGGCGATGAGCGAGTATCCTTTGTCAATGTTTTAGAAATATTAAATTTGTTTCTAGGACTTTGGATAAAGATCGAAAAGTCCTACACCTCAACTACAGAGTACAGATGAAGACTGAGGAATCTCTACCTACGATGGACTGTCATATGCACTTGACTAATTTGCAATCATTGAGTTTCTAGTGCTATATACAAAATGTAACAACAAATTAGATAAGGTAAGGTTACTTTATTGATCCCCGTAGGGAAAGTCGCTCTCTGCATTTAACCCATCCTTTGATCCTTTGAGACATTTCATTCGTGTGTGACTTATTTGATCATTCTTGATGTCTGATATTGATTTGTTTTTGTCCAGACCGACCTTTGAGATGACTTCTGTTATGATATTGGGCGTTACAAAAATAAATTGATTGATTGATTGATTGATGCCGCTGGGGCATATTGCTAATTTTTCAGTAATTCCTGGGCCAATCCACATGAAACAAAAACCGTCTTCTCTGTCAGCACAAACTAATGTTTAATTATTTTCTCATAAAGGAGTTCAAAAGTGGTGAAAATATTCAAAAACATATGCGTGATTTTGTCCAGAAGAAAATAGGGCTGCACGATTTTGACAAAAAACCTAAATTTGATTTTTCAGACAGAAATTGTGATTCGACTTGCGATTTTAATATTATATATTTATGTTGTATATTCATTATTGTCTAGGCATGGGACAATATGGACAATTATTGTGATTGACAATGTTATTTGTCACAGTAATTATGTGACAGTGGATTGTCTACTTAAGCGATGATGCCAATTATGAAAAAAAAATGCCAAGATCAACTAAACATGCCGTCTTTTCATTGTGGTTACTGATATTATTGATTATTGTCACTGCCCTAGTATTGTCAGTGAAAAAACTCCTAAAACTGCTATTATACATTGCAGTTGAACTCATTTATTAGATTTCAGCTTCATGAAACGCAGGAGACGCAAGGAAGAAAAAAAAACCCTCAGCCTTTGGGGTTAAAGAGGAACTAAACCCCAAATCAACTTTTTTTAGCTGAGAATCTGTTAAAGTTGGTGTCTCATAGAGTTGGCTACAGGTCCTTGTCACTATTTTGACATGTTAGTGCATATTAGTAGAAATCTTAATTTAGTGCTAAAAAACGTCAGTGTTGCTCCCTCTTGAGTTTGAACGACGACAACGACATGTGAATTTGAATTCTCCGTCTCCATTGACCCTAACAGTACTGCGTATGTAGACAAAGGTTTGCTTACGTCAGTGATTCTGCTCCAATGGAATGTCAAAGTACTCTGTCTCGCACACGCCCCGTAGCGAGTTTTTTTTTTTTCTTCACAAACACGCACACGAGGAGTTTGACGAAATCTACAGATCGTACACTAGGGGGCGACAAAGCTGCACATCCATTATCATCCCTGTTTGTTTATACCTCAGCCACAGATCATACATTTATGACATATTGCCTCTAAATTATACGTTTGAACTGAGTGTGCTGTAATGTGTAGGTTAGCAGTAGGTAAAGGAAACAGCCTACATCTCCCATTATGCCTTGCCCCTAACTAAACACGTGCAGTCCGGTGTCCTCCTCATTATACGCTATACCTGCCCACACTCACCCCCCTGCAGCTC
Source organism: Lesueurigobius sanzi (assembly GCA_900303255.1). Lineage (NCBI taxonomy): Eukaryota > Metazoa > Chordata > Actinopteri > Gobiiformes > Gobiidae > Lesueurigobius > Lesueurigobius sanzi. The sequence goes on along the minus strand of OMNZ01062932.1, from coordinate 7,614 downwards.
ACCCCAAAGCCTCTGAGCACGCCGATATCTCAGCGGTGTTTGGACTTTGTTTGTGGGCGGAGTAAGGCTCTGGCACGGCCGTTTAGTTACCCTTTAAGTTATTGCAGTATTTAAAATTGTGATGTCCATTCCAGTAGAAAGGACTTTAAGCCATAAGAATAATATGGCAGGTTTCTGAATCCAACCACTGTCAAATAATGATCAGGGGAAACAGTTGGACATTTTATTTTTGGACATTTCTTTCAAAAAACTTCTCTCCTATAGAGTTGTATTGGCACCTATTTCTGTACAAAGACTTTGGACCAAGACAAACCTTCCAGTTGCGTCCGCAGCGCAGCCACTTGCAGTCCGTGGCTCTCGTTCTCTTGCAGCGCAGAGTTCAGTTTGGTTTGCAGCTCCACGGACTTCTGCTGATGCGCCGACGCCTCCATCTGCAGCTGAGCCAGACGAGCCGCGGACGCCGCCAGGTCCTCCGTGAGACGAACCTAGCGGAGAGTCACGGAGAGAGGGGGAGCGTGAGACGGAAAGAAACCCAGGGCCGCAGGAAGAGACGAGGCAAAAAAGATCTAGGCAATTTGAGAGACAGTTGAAGAGGACATGGTGGTGTGGTGGAGATGAGTGAAAGCGAGTGGTGAGATGGTCCTGTGAAAAGAGGAGGTTACAGCGAGTGAACGACAAAAGGAGAAACAGAAAAAAAAACAGAGAAATCAAAGTTAGTTAAAATTCTTCGATGAAAAGTGATGGGAGCAAAGATGAGTAGCGTAAGCAGCGGGCAGACTGGGGTCACTGGGATTAAAACTCTGTATAAAAACATACGTCTCATGAACCAGTTTCTTTAATTATATGATATTAACTGAATTTACTTAATTGATGACCTCTTTATAGGACTGTTTTTCATAGTTTGTATGTCTTTTTAATTCTTATTGTAATGGCAATTGCTGTGTAACTTGTGCTGCCTCTTAAAAAGGTTTTTAGTATCTGTTAATAGTCTTTCCTTAGATTAGATACAGTTTGAAAAAGCCTCATATGCATTTATTCAATTAAACTTAAGGCCCATTGACAGTAAAATCCTCTTTTTCAAGGGAGTGAAGTTCACATGTTTTTATAAGTTAATGAAAATATCTTTTAATTTAGTTTTAGTGTAACAGGGTTTATACAGGTAGCAGCAAGTCAAAGCTTTTTAATGCCATTTTAATGTCCAAATACTACATTTTTAATGCTACAAAGGCAACAAATCAGTACATATTTAATATTAATTTCCATATTTAATAGAAAATTTGATACAACGGACAACTTTTGACTAGAAATACAGTATATGATTTCTGCCAAAACTCCAGTCTAGACTTCATGCCAGTTTGAATTTTATTTAATGCTTTTAAATGACATTAAAGGCCTTATTTTTGACACAATGACTTTTAATGCTTTTTAATGCCCTGTGGAAACCAGCAGGATCTGATATCACCAAGTAATTAAGAGTCCAGGGCAAGTGTCAAAGTTGTTTGCCCAGGACCAATGTTACAGCCAGTCAGTCAGGGGTGAACACTTGAGATGTCATGACAAAAATTAAGTTTATGAGTTAGTTTGTCTGAAAATATACCAAAACCTAGCCCTAACCCTAACCTTAAAGAGGGCCTAAACGGGCGTGCCAGAGCCTTACTCCACCTACACCAAAAAACCCACACTTTATATCTGCCGTGAAAGAGGCATGCTCGCTAATCCAACTCCAACTGGCTACGGGGGGAGGAGCCAGAGTGATACCACAGCGTTAGAGGATGGTGAGGCGTGGCCGAGCTGATGACGCAGACTTCTACCGACAGCACAACTTCTACCTCCTCAGCTAACGGCGAAAGTTACGAGTTCAACCTCTAGAGGGCGTTAGCCACTCGGTTTTCGGCATAAAGGACACTTATGAGCAAGTCAACTTATTCAAATCAAAATATTAACTGGAACATGTAGACAAAACTATTACACACCCATTTAGACAGTTTATCAGCAAAAAAAAAGTTTGTTTGGTGTTTAGTTGCTCTTTAAAGATTTCCCTGTTCCTAAACTTAATTTTTGTCATGACATCTCAAAGTTTTCAAAGTAGACTGTCCCTCCCGAGCCATCTAGCACAGGGATCTCCAACCAGTAGCTCGGGAGCTACCAGTAGCTCGCCAGCCCGTTCCAAGTTGCTTTCTACATTTCTACATACAGTGTGCTTGAGGAGTCACATTTTAGATGCATTTTTATTGTTCTGAGCAAAATATCTCCAAACATAGCAAAGTATAAAGCAGAAACATCTAACCAAGTATCTTGGCTGTCCTTGAGGCCTAGTTACATGTGCTACTTTGAAGTATAAGTAGCTTGCTTCCATTTTTGTTATGCAAAAGTACCTCGCAAGGTAAAAAAGGTTGGAGACCCCTGTTCTAGCACAACTGACCCCTGATTGACTGTATGGCTGTAACATTGGTCCTGGGCAAACAATTTGACATTGGCCTCTTAATTACTTGGTGATGTCAGATCCTGTGTGGAAACCCTGTGTAATTGCAGTCAGCCTAAATATTACTTGAACTGAAATTATGACCAAATATTTGAGTGGACAAAATTAACACAGATTTATGGAAATTTGTCTTTTGCATTTGACCCATTCTTCAACCTCATGGCAACCTGAATATTACAGGGGCTAAGGAAAACGGAACCATGTCTTTTTAACCCCATCCTGACCGCAGTCTGGCCGCCAAACGCGCGGAGTCGGGGCTCACCTGGTCCGAGCCCAGGTCCAGGAGCAGAGGCTGAGGACAGAGAGCAGTAAAAAAAAAAAAAGCTAGATTTCTCCAAAGCAGCAAAGCAACAGCAGCAAATCACAGCAGTTCAGTTCAGCATCAGGTTAGAGACGAAGCAAACGCACCATAAACCGCTTAATTTACAAAGTTTAAACCAACAGCAGAGAACTTAAAGTGTAAAATTGGGCATATCAATTGTTAAAGTCAGTTTGCTTAAAAAAGAAGGAGAGAAAAGACA
>OMNZ01062922.1:2562-16610 GCA_900303255.1 Lesueurigobius sanzi | reverse complement strand
ATACACTGTTAGTAGCCAGGTACGTAAATACACTGTTAGTAGCCAGCTGAGCAAAGTGGTTTCACTATAGTCAATTTTGAACATGTTTTTGGCGAGTTTTCTTACTCTACCCTTGATACACTGTAACTATCAAATCTGTGATACACAATGGAATTTATTTTTATTTTTCATTTGACCTATGTTGCTGTGAGGCACGAGCGCTAATTGCTGCACCGCTGTGACGCCCACCACGCTGAACAGTGTGCATTGGTAGTTTGGATGTACATAAATTAATAGGATGCATTCACGTTGTATAACTCCATTTCAGTTGGAAGGCAGTGATTGGATTCACAAACCTGCCATGTTATTCTTATGGCTGAAAGTTTTTTTTCATCATGCACATGTTTTTGAAAATTGTCATCTGTGTGTCTTTTGGACACCTTTATGAGAAAATAATTAGACCTTCTACAATTTTACATGAATCAACAATAATGTATACACCAGGGGTTATTCAACATGCGGCCTGGGGGAAAAATCTGGCCCTCCAACATAGAACCACTGGCCCCTATGATGATTTTGGGAAATATTACTACACAAATCAGTAGTGAAATACCTGTTGAAGTACTTTGAAATGTAGAAAATACAGTTAATTTATTTTAAAAACTGCACAAAATACAGTCCATTAGGTCATTTGTGTGTAGCATTTGTAGAAAGTGGTGCTTTATTTTGGGCTTTCCATTAGGGGAGGTTTGGCCCTTGGTGTTTGGACAATGAAGAAAATCGGCCCCTTATCAAGCAAACCTGCCTACCCCTGGTCTACACCATTTGCTCCCCACATCAATGGTTGCCATTTCAACATCAATTTGGTAAGCTACTATTACATACAGCCCTGTGGGGCACCCCTCGACAGTAGACTGACAGAAGGAAGGCTGCTAATCTGCACCATCGGCCCGTCCAACCATCACCAAGACTCACACACACTACATTCACACAGACAAGGTGGATGAAGTGTCTTGCCCTGTAGCACAACAACAAGTGTGAGGCACTACAGGCAAAACACCCGGAAACAAATAAATTACCAACTCATTACAATAAGGAGTGTACTGTAGTTATTGCACTGATTCCCTCAGACAGTTTGTTCTGAGGGATTTGACAATATTTCAAGCCTGATTAATTGAGTTTTGAACCCCAAAAGCCAAGGTGAAATTATCTGTAACTGTAGGTTCCCAGTCACACAGGAGTTGTCCATCGTAGGCAAAGATTCTTTTGTCTTCATCTGTACTCTGTTGAAGTGTAGGACATTTCTTTATCCAAAAAGCTTTGTCAGCAAATGAGTAGACTTGACACGCTTGTGGATCTCTTAAGTAAAATATAGTAGAAGGAACCTCTCTTGGTTCTAAAGGTTGGAAAAACATCTGACCTATTCACGCCTACAGTATTTAATGCGTGTTATACAGATGAATACTGTAGAATCTTTGCCTAAGGTGAAACCAATACAATACAATACATTTAAACCTGTCTATCCATTTTTTATATTTTGTTTACAAAAATATAGGCAATTTTGGCTACCTTTCTTGCACAAAATGTCTTATTTCATATCAAAACATGAAATGACAGAACTTGCAATACATGCTTTTCATTTATGTCGGTAATGTACAGCTTCAAATTTGTATCATTCAATTCCATTTTCCCCCTTTTCACCTGCCGTGTTAAGTGCTGTATTGGAATTCAATGCGGGGAGAGGGCCATCTGAGACCTGCCGGCCCCACAGTAATCTCAGGGATGATTTTTGAACTAATTGTTCTCCCACAGAAACACTGGAGCTGCGTATGAGCCTGCCCTCTCCTCATACAACACTTGTATTAGGAATATCAATATTTGTTACTGAGACAAATATACAAACGTCTTGTGGCATTATTAAAATGTCATGGACAGTAAATAAAATCATTTTTCTCACATTTACGAAGATACATTGGTTTCCCAAATAGAGCAGGTTGAATAAACAATTTGGGGGTTGCGAAATCACATGAAATGCTTCTGGTGGATTTGGGGGAAAGCAACAGTGGTTTACCTTGCCTTAAAGTAGCTCTTTTTGCCACTACTTTTTTGCCAATAATCTTCTTCTTCTTGGTACATACTAACAACACAATGGCCAAGTCAGATTATTTCCTTTCTGTGTTGTTTATTTTCCGTACTTCCAGATTGTGGCAGAAATCCCAAACAGTGATATTTACAAAAGTGTGAAGATCAGAATCGTGAGAGCAGCGGAGAAGATCTGTGGAGCCCCTCTCCCCTCTATTAAGGACATGTACTCCACCCGTCTCACCCGCAAAGCCATCAAAATGGCCCGGGACCCTCGCACCCATCACACAGTCTCTTCAGGGTGATGCCTTCAGGGAGGAGACTGCAGAATCTACGGGTCAGTTCCAGTCGACTGAGGAACAGTTTTGTACACAGGGCCATCGGGAAGCTGAACTCCCTCCCCTAATACGAATAAATCAGAAAAAAATATCATGTACGTAGGTGTGGACTAGGGATTGACTTGACTTGACTGAGAAGTTTTTCATTACTGTTTTTTTTTTTTTTGAAGTTTGAGGAACGGCAAAAACCAGTGTAAAATGCATGCTACAGACAGTTTTGGGGATGATGAGGATGATGTGACGGAGGAGACGGACTGGGAGACAACAGAACCAGGTAAGAACCATCACAAACTTGCTGCGTATAATCTTAGTATACACAGTACAAAGTGTCCAAGTGGTGGTCTCAGTGACGAGGAGACAGGGATGGCTCCGTCACAATTCGTTCTTTTCTTCTTCTTCATATACAGTATAACCCTAACCCTCATTTGATCAATTATTAAAGCAATTGTTTCAATAAATAGGCTACGACGAATGTATTAGTGTTGTCTTGTCACTATGCAAGCATATAGTTTATATAAGTGATAAACAAGAATAAAAAATAACTTTTTCGCAAAGAAACGCCGTCTTGTGGTTTTGCGACATGACGCTGCTGTACGTTATTTGACTCTCACGGGTTTGCGACATGCTTTATGTTATTTATCTCATGACTGCCCAAAGATGGACGCAACAGGTTGAAGTCGTAGTGGCAACAGACAGAGACAGCTACCCAGGCAGCCAAAGACGAAGCACTTTTACCGAAAAGAGGGGGTACGTCTTTGATTTGGTTACATTTTGGGTTCAAGAGCGGTCCGACACGGAGCAGAAGACGGTCAGATGCAAACAATGCTATGGTAAAGCAAGTTGTGGAAGGTGCGAAAAGAAAAAGTATAACCAACCGAAGATAAACAAGTCTTTTGCACGAGGCACGCCGTGTGAGCAAACTGTCCCAGCGCCAAGAAAGTAAGCAATATTTTTGTCAATCCTTTCAGAAAATAACTGAAAACATACTTTATTGTGGTTTATCGTGATCTATGTCATTATCGTGATATAAAATAGTCCATATCGTGATACATGATTTTCTCCATAACGGCCAGCAGTAGTTGTGACAATATATCTATATAGATTTTGCAATGTATCGTCATAGTTTTAGACACGATACTCTTTATGCCGATATCTAAACTTTTGGTGATGTCATGCATATTAATATTGTGAGGTTATCGTTATCATGAGCCCTATATTGTGTATTATTGTGTCATAATCATTAGGTATCGTTAGGAAACACAAAAAGTACACCTTTTTAAATTCTCCACAGCTTCACATAGTTTCTATTTTGGTATTTTTGTTTTGTTTTGCAGTACCTTTCTTACTCCACCTATATATCACTTTGCACTTTCTTTTCAAGTTGTTGCCCGACAGTATTTTATCTGGCAACTCAATCTTTTTTTTCTTCTTTACTTCATAGCAGAACTTTGATCCTTGTTTCAACAGAAGAGACAGTCTGCAATATTTCTGAGCGTCTTGAGTCTGAATAAGTAGCACAGGAATAGTGCTGCTGTATAGGTCACCCCTGATCTCATTTCCTCACTTGTGCGAGTTTCCGTTTTAATGGTTTGAGGAGCGAGGTGAACTGGACGTGCTGCGGCAGATGGAGGATTTGTGACACACTGAATGACCTTTAGGTAAATGGCTCCACGCTGCATTAGTTTGGATTTAACATTTGTCTGTGTTATTTAAAGGCTCACTGATCTTGGCGTGCGCTTTTTTCCACTGTCATTGTTAGTGCGGAGTCACTTGACGGGAAAACTGTTACTAACAATGGCTTCCATATAACGTGAATACACACAACATTTTGATAATTGCCATATTTGAGTTATAATTGAGTTAAATGACAATTTTAATAAGGAATGGGAAAAAAATGCCAGTTTTCATTTGATAATAACATTCGGAACATTTTATGGAAAAGCAGATAGGGTTGAATGATTTACTGTGCCATCAGGAAAAATATAGCTGACATTTTTTTACGTTTAGAACAAAATTGCCTTGAGACCTGCATCAATCACTGTGCTGATTGATACGTCTCATCCAACATGGCGGCATCCAGCAGCAGCCGCTAATCATGTGTCTGAATGCGACCGATATGTTTTCCTACATTCAGTTACATTGTAAGCAAGCCATACGCAGTTCAGCATTAAACAAGGTTACTGTTTAAGTTTCTTTTATATCAGACAAATAGGTAAGCGATGTGTTATTAATGTTTCGATGGCCAATCCTGCCATCTTCTTGACAGGTCTATCAGGCCGGTCACGCCCTCCGCTGGTGGTTGGTGGTAATTTAACGGGTGTATCCCACATGCGGGAGAGTTGAAAGCTCCTTCATCTCTGTTCATTGTAGAAAAGCCTTGCTTCCTGATCTCAATCGCCTCCTTGATCCAAGGTTTATATTTATTGCTCTCTTGGTTGATGATGCGTGTGTGGCGTGGCCTGCTCACACCTAAGAACAACAGCTGATATAAGATGTCACATCTAACATCACATGACACTTCTGAAGAAGATGATAGGATTGGCTAGCAAAGCATGTTAAAGTAAATGAATAACACATCACTTACCTATTTGTCTGATATAGAAAAAACTTAAACGGTAAAGTAACTAGAAGACAAGATGAACATGTTGACACCCATGTAAAGCCCTTTGTGACTATAGGCAAATTCACACACCGCCACCAGGGTGTGGACAAATGTGTGGACAAATGTGGCCCGCGCCGTGTATAACATTCACACATGAACACCACAGCTGGCTCGAAGCCGCCTAACGAGAACTATTCACACACACCTGGGTCAAAAGCCGTGAGGGGCGGAGAGTGGTCTGGGTTTGCATAAAAGGCGCGTTAATTATGAAAAAAGAGATGCACTGTGAACGGAACTTTCGAAAAGATGGATGAAGTTGAACTTTTTGCGCTATTGCTGCTCATGCGGCAGGTTAAACGACGAAAGGATCGTGCAAAGGTAATGTTGATCGAGGAAAGAGAATAGACAGAAATGGACAAAGCGGCACACAGGTGCCTGCGCAAGAAGCAGCAGTCTACTGGAAATTGGTCTTGCAGCGCAAACGAACCATTTGGACCCTCGACAGACCCAATGGCCTTCTCTTTCGCAATGATGTGCTCCTCAACATGAGCAACGATGAATTTAGAAAACACTTTTGCCACTCCCTTGAGGCTGATTAGCCAATCGCCGTGCACATTCACATGCGGGTGCACACCGCACTAGTTCATATGTCCGGGTTGGACCCGTGGATTCTTCGCATTCATACACCTGGGTAAAGGCAGGGTGCAGGCCGCCTGGCATAGTATGTGTGGCTTATTGCTGTGAAAGGTGCTATATAAATAAAACTCATCCTCTTCAATGTGTTAGTAAGACAAAGGAAATTGCCATTTGTAAGCCTTTTGGATAACAAAATTGTAATTTACAGAATTATTTTTATTTAATATATATATATATATTTTTTTTTTTTAGCGAGAGCTGTCCACCAAACTTGTACTGATTTTTCTGACACCTTCTAATCCACAGTTGCACGAGACCTCTTTGACAAGTCTTCATACATGCCACCCTCCTCATTCTGACATCAGTGCTCACAGCCTGCAGGTATCAGCCATGAGCGCTAGCATAAGCTCTGTCAAACTAACATAATTACAATAAACATCAGTATCAGCCGTTATCGTACAACATCTGCTCTTTCTCTGTGTTGGGTCCACCATGTCTTCTAATGGCCTTTGGGATGTTGCATATTTAGCTTGTTCTTGTGACGTTGCTCCCCTGGTCTCCCCCAGCTCTTTTTATCAAGTTAGTCAGGCAGCAGGCAGGCAACCCCGCACTGCTGCATAATTCATACTGTGCATAGAGGAGCAGGGAGTCGGAAGTCCCCAGCTCGCTTTGATGACATGCAAAGGCATTGTGTGTTGCGTGTGTGTGTGTGTGTGTGTGTGTGTGTGTGTGTGTGTGTGTGTGTGTGTGTGTATGGTGCCCCCCCCCCCCCCCCCACTGGTGCTTCCCCGACTGCTCTGATCTTCCAACAAATGCTGCAGATATGAGCCGTGCTACAGGGGTGTGGAGATATGGTGGATAAATATGGCGCTATATATAACAAATGAACTAGATCGCTGCAAAATGCTGGATTATGTTCATAGGTTTTATCCACACAGGAACTTTTTTTTTCTAGTGATCTACATCGGCAAGAAAAATGTTTGTTATTAGAGCTGTTTCTTAAAAAAGTAACTGCAACTTTCAATTGGGAAGGCTTTTATCTATCTACCTACCTACCTACCCACCCAACCAACCAACCAACCAACCAACCAACCAACCACCTACCTATCTACGTATCTTTTTGGTAAACTGATCATGTGCATCTTCTACAGAGGAACCATGGAGCATCCTGCCTGTATTACATCCTGCCGTAAAGGAGCTTAGTACAGTGCGAATAGAGAGCAGCTTAACCCTACTAACCCTAACCCCTACTTTCACTGTTTTCATGTCTGGCCACTCCTCTGAGGCGACTCTTGTTGTGATATTGGGCTTTGCAAAAAATAAATTGATTGATGTGGTGAGATTGATTGTACAGCTAACTTGAACTATCAATCAGATCGATCAATCTTGTGTAGCCCAATATCACGACTTGAATCGCCTCACAGGACTGTACAGGCATCCAGACAGTGAAACAAACAAATGTATTGCTTTGACCAAATAGTGTAATATCTCAATAAACAAGCCCAAGGTTATCCCCCATCTTTCACGGCAAGGAAAAACTCAAGAAACCAAGTGGGAAGAAATGGAGAAACCTTGAGGAGAACCACAATGAGGAGATATCCAATCCGATGGACGAACAGTTTCAAGCCAACTATCAATCCATCTGCCTATTTATCTGTCAACATATCTGTCAGTCTGTTCATCATCCATCACCAATCTATATGTGTATCTATCTATCCATCTTAGCTTCAGTAGTTTAGTCTAGCCCTGTTTAATTCCATCATTCTACGGCTCAAGGGTCAGTGATTCACGCCTGGCTTTCATCAGATCAACCTGTGCTTGTGTCTGTGGGCAAGACACTTCAATTTGTCAATATTTCTTTTAGCCAGGATTTTCACTGATATCTTACTCATACATACTCTCCAACTATTTCCCATTGCTGTTAGGTATATCGTCTCTCTGTCGACTCTTCCAACTGTGAGCTCATAACGAAGACAGAGGCGTGAGCCAGTATTTTAATGACCGGCAGACTCCGAGACACTGAACAGTCAACCGCCGCTGTCTCCTTAGCTTTCGTTGTTGACAGCGCGTGCATCTCATTCCTCCACATCAAGGTCCAAATTCGGTTTAATGCTGTTTTCTCCTGGGTGTCCCGGTGGTATTAAATTTATGCAATAGCTTCATTAAAGGCATTCATCATCCTCGCGGCTCGGGTTTCCCTGCCTCAGCCTCTGCCTGCGTGCGCTATAAATAACTAGGTGAAACTCCCTCCTCGGGCTGCGGAGGCTACCACCAGCTCCCACAAAACACGCTTTGTACGTTATCGCGTAATTACATAACCCCTAGACAAGAGATGGATGAAATGACAAAATGGATAAAACGTGTATCCGCTTGCTGATGTATTTGTCAAAGTCGCAGCGTGAGTGAGGTTTGGACTTACAGTGTTGTTAGGGACTCGGAAGGGAATTTGGCTGGTCCTCCATCACAGGGATTTCCTTTCGTCAATGTAGAGCAGCACTGTCAAACTCAAATGGATTGGCCCAGGAGATGTGCTAACACATTAGAGAAGCATTACAGCACAGAAAATCCCTCACTCTTGGTCAAATATCCCAAACACTATTAGGAATTATTATGTCAAGCCTAAATTCAGAGATTATGCTTTGAATTATTAAGTAATCTCAATCCCTTGAGGTGTAGCAGTGTTTCCAGTGTGTATCATAATCATCTATGGTGTTAAATTTTGTAAGATACCGTATTTTCCGAACCATAAGTCGCACCTTTTCTCATAGTTTGGGTGGTTCTGTGACTTATACTCAGGCGCGACTTATACTGTATATGAATTAATATGTTACGTTAACATACCAGACACTTATTCAGTTCCTTGTTTATGCTTCGTGTACTATACCGTAGCCTGTTGTTCTCTATTCTATTGTTATTATTATAACTTGCCTTTCAGAATGAACTGTGTTTTTGTCAAATAAATTTCCCCTCAAAATGCAACTTACATATGTTTTTTTTCCCCTTATAGTCCAGAAAATACGGTACTCAGGAGGTTGTGGGTTAAATTGTCTGCCCTGCAACAAGCATCCTTTTTGCACAGGTCCCACCAACAGCCCATAGTTAATTGCAAAATGATGATGATGATGATGAGTGTTTAGAAAACAGTGGTTAGCACTTTTGTTGCACAACGCAAATCTTTTGAATTTTGAAAGTGGACATATCATGCATATGGGTGCATGAGCATTTACTGTACGTATATTTTGAAAGGATTAGATGAAAGATTAGACAGTTGCACTAGCCTCAGGAGCGTCGTCGGAGGCAGCAGAGGGAATTACTTCGTAAAAATAAACTTTCTCTTTCATCCAACAAAGTGGCTAGCAACCGCAGTGAACACACTTTAAGCACAGAACAGCTCCAGATCCAATGTTGGATTATGGGCTTTAAAAATGAGGGCCGTTTGGGACAATTGAACCCAGGAAGTACAGATCGAAGCACTGAAACAGTTGAAGTTGAAGTGATGTGAAATACTATGCTTTGTATGGTTTTGCCAAGGGAGCAACTTTACAGTCCCAGTTGAAAGTTTTAGACTAATTGAACCATGTAAAATTCACATTTTACATGGTTGGATGTTAACAAGGTCCAAAGTAGAATTCAGTATGCAACACAAAATGGGAGTGAGACAAAAACATTTTTTTTCTGTCCCATTTATTCTTGTTGCATATCTGCTTGGAACTCGTTATGCAAAATGTGAATTTTTGCCATCTTTCAACTGGTATAAAACTTTGGACTAATAAAGTATAGTCAAAAAAATTGATTTTGCACAGAATGTCAAGAAAATGTCTTGACATTTGCCTAAATTGTAGCCATAACAGGAAACCCATCCATAACCTATAAAGCAAAAAATATGTTAATCAAATACAAGCCCTACATAAATAATTTGTAGAGCAACTTTGCATTTTTACATTTGATCCTGAAGCAAACAGCCATGTCAAACTCCACATAGCGGCGGATTACATTATAAACTGCTTTGTGTATGTACAAGTGTGTATGCTTATGTTTGCAGATCTGCCTGTTTACCTAAATGACCCCTCTCCCTGACTGACGGATTGCGAGAGCACAGCATGTTGACACAGTGTGATTGAGTTGAGGATATGAGAGCTCTATTGCTTGCGTCGCTCTCCATTTGTCCCCATCTCAAGCTCCGAGGGATGGGGCCTGGACCACAAGAGGACCCCCATCGAAACCACCACCACGACCACTCGTCTGCGTACCCATAATCCCTCTGTTAGCATGTGCAGGCACGTCTTAGCCTTCCCAAGAACGGCCATCTCGGGGAAACTAATCCATTGATCCCCACGTGTGTGTCAGTCACCCGGCAGTTAGCGCCATGAGCGGTGGAGGCAGCCGGTGTCAAGTGTGGCCCTCCAGGCTGGACGATCGATGGCCTGAAAGTCATTACGGATGCAAATGGTCCAGGGATGGGAGCGGGAGATGCACCGAGCGAGTGGGCGTTCAAAGGCCTTGCTAATTGGGGCCGGAGACAACAGCAGTGCATTGTGTGCGAGTATGCAACATGATTGTAAACAAAGGAAACGCAATTAGGTCCGAATTCCTTTTTATATTAATGTGTTCATAGTTGTAAGTTATATCCAGACCACTATCAATGTACAGTCAAAATGTTTATATTCAGTCAGTAAACCTAGCTGCCAACTAATATGTCATATTGTTACTTACAAAAAAACTTAAAACATATAAGCTAGTTCTGAACTCATCATCAGTGATGTTACCAGGGGTCGTTGAGCGTTTAAAGAACTACTAAACATCAAACCAACTTTTTTTTGCTGATAAACTGTGTAAATGGGTGTGCAATAGTATTGTCTACATGTTCCATTTTAGTGCAAACCTGCTCAAAAGTGTCCTTTTATGCCTGAAACCAAGTAGCTAACGCCCTCTAGAGGTTGAACTCGTAATGTGTATCTATTTCATCTGAATGTTGCGGTTAGCTAATAAAGTGGAGGTTGTGCTGTAGGTAGAAGTGTCACTGTGGCTCCTCCCCTCCTCCCCCGTAGCCAGTTTTAGTTGGATTAGCGAACACGCCTCTTTCACGGCAGATTTCAAATTTTTGTTGAGGGTGGAGTAAAGCTCTGGCACGCCCGTTTAGGCCCTCTTTAAATAATGCTGTCAAACGATTCAAATATTTAATCGTGATTAATCTTATGAATGTCATTGATTAATCGCAAATTAGTCGCACATTTTTATCTATTCTAAATGTCCCTTCAATTATCATTTTAATACTATAATCAACATGGAAAAGTGGATAAGCTTTGTGCAAATGTTTTTTTATTGAAAACAACGTGTAGTGATATATTTCACACAGATTTTACTGTAACCACTTTTTTGATTTTTATTCCACTAATATATGCTTCTATGGACATAAAAGGCTTTAAACCTGATCTTCTACTGTATATGCAATTTATGTTTACGCTCCATATTTGCATTTTTGTCCTAAATGTTACCCCATAGATTTGCTAATTTTTGGCACAAATGTTACTCCATACTTTTGCCCTCCATAAACAGAAAAAAAGACAAGTTTTTATCTAGTACTGTTTTGAATCTCTGGGTGATCCGCTTCCCGGAGGCCTAGAAGGACATGGCTGGGCTCATCTTAAAGCTCTACGACATTTACTCGCGGAGATATCTGCTAAAGTCTTCGGTGACACGGGCGATGTGGTAAAGAAAACAGCGGTTAAAATTGGTTTGCATTAATGCGATAATACTGCAATATTTTTTACAGCCCAGGCGACCCAGCCCAGGTGACCCAGCCCAGGCTCATGATCAAGTAGCTATAGCTTGCTCCCATGGTTCTCCTCGTTGGACCTTAAACCATCTCAGGGGAAGTCTTACCAAATGCAGCATCTGTGAGCTGTTTTGTCATTTTTCTATTTCTGTTTTTCTATTTCTTACTTTTTTGGTTAGTCTTCTTTATGTATTTGTTTTGACCATAACACTGGAGTATTTCTAATGATGCTGTTGAAATGTGGTTAACAAGTGCTACAAGTGACCACCCTCCTCCTGAACGTGCCTTGCCCTGTTTGACTCTGCTCTCCTAATTTAAAATTCTTCCTTAGTGTTGTCACATAATAAAAAAAACATACCGTGATCTTTGGGTCCCATGGGATTTCCTTGGTGTTCCTGTTAAAAAAAAACATTGTACTATTGCACTGGACTTAAGGCTTCCTATCCTTTTAAACCATGTACGTCTATAAGCGCTTCCTTGGAAATGTTCATTGATTTTTCATGTTTCTCCTTGGCCATTGCCGCTCAATTTGTATCCATATAAACACCACGTCATGTGCCACGTCTCAAATAAAATGTGATCTCAAATGATTTATGAAACCATTGCGTTGCGGGCTACGGGCCGGTGGAATCTAATAAGCATCTTGTATTATGCACAGGAAGCCTATAGCGCGGGGTGAAGGTGCATTGGGCAAACTTCTCTCGCTCAAATATTTATGGCAGAGATTTGCTCATTAATCTTTCATTACCTACTATCTCCCCATTTTGCATATACATCACAGGCGCGGCGATGATATTGCCCTGATTGTTTGACATCATCATGCATTGGAAGCACCGGGTCTAGATTACGTGTCTTCATACATGAAGTTGAAGGGTGTAGAACGGGTCGGTAATGCGCTTAGATCTAGATTTCAAGTCAGTGTTGATTTTGTCAACTAATATGTTTTGTCAAAGAAATGTTCATGCAGATTAAAATTCAATAAAAAGTAATCACAAAGTAATGAAGCTTAATGCTATGACAAAATCCCCTGATATTTTTCATCAACGGATAGAAACTGAATACAAAAGGGACTTAAAACACCAAACTCCTTTTGAAACAAATTGAATTCAGTTTATTCCTTTTCCTTCCGACCAAAGAAATCCAACAGAAAAAAAACCTCCTTTGCATTTGCTAGAAGCTCCCTGTAGCCATGCAATATAAGAAACTCTATGCTGCTAATATAGTGTAATAATTTAAATTGAACATATAATGCTTTATAAATATAAGTGATCAAAACTCTTACAAATATACAAAATATGAAATACAAAATATGAAATTCGTAATGACTTTAGTGACACATTTTAATCCATGTTGGACTCGCTAATCAAGATTCATCATTTTGTAAGCAATATCTAACCCACTCTTTATTATTAGCTGTATTTGGTTTTTCATTTCCATCACGTCAGAGCGGCTTTAATGAGAGGACCCATTGATATTTCAGAGCTGGCCCTGAGGCTGACCACATGATGGGGCTTATAACAGGCTTATCTGGATTTCTGCCTCATATTTGTCTGAAGGAAAGGCCACTGTGCACCTGCAAACTCACAACCACCACACCCCGCCATCATGACCAGACGCATGCACCGATAAAACTTGTCATCCTTTGTAGTCATGCGGGAGGATGCTGCTGTTGCTCAGAAAACAACATGAACAAACAGTGGAAATGCGCTTGGCTGTTTAGAGCAGCGCTTCTCAACTGGTGGAGCTTTGCGTCCCACCTTCAGCAGGTCAGACTGCTGCCGAAAGTACATGTTGTGAAGTACGTGTACAAACAGTGCATCCACTACAATTGACAAACAAATATAATACTTACTGCATTTCTAAAAATAAAAAGAAAGAAAGAAGAAGCTCTCGTTACTTGTTACTTACAAAGTACAAACAAGTCAGTCGTGTCATGGTTTTTCCTCTGATTTAATAGCATTATCATGTCAACTCCGGAACTGAAGGTGACTGTGCAGATGTATGATTCAATGCAACTTACCATACAATTGTCGCTCAAGTGTAATTTTGTGTCAATATTCTTTGATCATTTATATCCGTTGAGTTAAAGCAGGGGGAACTGAAGAGGAAATTACTAAAATACATCTTCAGAAGTATTGTATATTCATAAAATATGTTTCATGGTTTTGAAGTCGCAAAGTTATGATTCACAACAACTCATTTAAAATGAAATGTACTTTTTACTTCAAATACTTTGAACTTTTGAAGTTATGAAGCAAATATGAACTTCAACTTGAGTACATTTTTCACTCTGCAACGTTCACTTTTATTGGAGTAACATTTGACAAGTAGTATCTGTACTTTTACTCAAGTATTTATTTGTTTATTTATTTGGTTGGTATAGTGCATGTTAGCGAACATAGATGTATGTAGACCATGCATGTAAACACACCACTCAGGATTGTAGCTATGGGCTAATTTCCATCCGTTGTCCCACATTTGCACTCACAAACACACTCGTTCATCCTGATCTATTGTACATGTTTTTAGTGCAGGAGTGTCAAACATACGGCCCACGGCCTGTAGAACAAACATTTCTGAGCATGTAAAAGCCCATTCCTGTCAGGAGTTATGAATATTTAAAGAAATACCAAAA
>OMNZ01062917.1:0-12096 GCA_900303255.1 Lesueurigobius sanzi | reverse complement strand
TGATGGATTTTTTTTGATAAATTCACATCTTAAATCTGTTGTGGTAATGAGGTATTTTAAGGATTTGTTTTTAAAAAATGCTTTCACACTTTAAAGTATTTTGTGTGATACAAAATACACACAAAGGTCTCAAGAGTTGGAACACTTCAAAAGTGATTTTGTGAGACTGACCCACCTCCAGTTGTGCTCAAAAGTATACATACTTGAGTAGTTTCTATTTCATTATGATTTCTAAAGATTAAACTCAATTCATATTCTATAAGAAATGGCCAAAAGATTAAAAGGGTATGTAAACTGTGTTGTGTGAGCACAACTGTAAGTTCTTATGACCATCATTTCAACTATGTGTGTAGTCAATGCTTGAATCAACACAAATCTGTAGAGAAATACAGTATTTTAACAATTTCAAACTGGAGAACGTTTTGTACTCAGCAAGAATTGTATCGAAGTGAAAAAATACTTATTCCATTGGCAGATATTTTACTTACCAACTCAAATCAGGGTTAACTAGTCTTCAAGAAAATGTTACTCATTTTTAGCTTTCTTTTGAATATGCTTGTCATCTTGGAGTAATGATGGCTCCTGAAGCAAAACCAGTTGAGAACCACTTCCTTAAATCAATGGCTCCCAAGTTTTTGTAATAGTGTAACCCTTGCCTTGAGGCTAGAGATGATCAGCCGCGAAAACCCTTTCTGTAAAAGCATCAAATATAATATCTAGTCTGTAATGAACTCAAAGATGCACTTTTTTTAAACATTAAACATTTAGGCTCGTCTCCATTTCAACATAATAACTTAGGAACGCACCGTTTTAATACACACTGTATATTTTCAGATGGAAGTCCAGCTAATGATGACCGTTCATCATTGCTGCTATTATTCATAATTATGGTATTTCTGTTTCAGTATGATACTTCTAATGACTTTAGAGTGTTATTATTCACCCGGCCTCTCTTTACTGTGGCTATAGTCAACGGATCACGCCACATTAGTCAGGAAATTGAGATGTCTGCTTGATTATAGAGCAACAAAAGCCTCAGCTCCCCAAAATAAATACAATACTATCATCCATATATTTCACTGTAGTATTTTTTGGACAAAGTGATAGTAATGTGAAATCATCATCATCATCATTTCCCTTCTCAAGATGACAGAGTGGTTTTCACGAAATGCCGCCATAATATCCACAATTGCAGTTGCATGTTTGGGAACGATTATTCAGCCATCTTTGCGCACATTTGACGGATCACGGAGTTGTTCTTCATCTTGAAGGTTGCATGAAAAGGCTTCGGTTGTCTGGACAGATCCGTGGTCAGCCAAACGGGTCCGTCTCCAGAAAGAAAAGCAATACTTTCGCTTGCCCAGTTTTGAGGAGATGACATTATTTTCAGCCAGAACCGTAATCGCTAGATACTGACAGCGTCTGCTTCCAGTGCTCATATTAGCTCGCCAATTACACGCGTTTCAGCAGCATATGTCAAATCTGACTAGATACTGGTGCTGTGTGAACTGCTCCAGCTCTCACGACCTCATTTATTTGTTCTTTTTAGACAGTGATAATAATCTGTTACTTTGGCAGTGCAGCAACACATTAAATAATATTCAGTCACTTGGGTCTGCATGCTGTCTGTTAAATTGACTACAATACAGAAGGTATGTTTGTGCAGGCTCTCAGTCGTCCAGGAATTTTCCATCATAGTAGGGAAATCAAGATGCAATTCAATCATTTGCATTGTCAATTCTACTAAAGCATGTGTAGAGAATCGAAATGTTGTGTCTCTCACACCAGTATGTGGAGGTTCTACTCTCACACCAGTAATAAATAAAAAGACAATCGTAACACATATGAGCACAATAGGGGGTAGCAGAGAGAGGGAAGGGGAGAGTTCAGCTCCCTGACAGCCTGGTGGATTACGTAAAGACTTAAAGGGACTATACCTGATTTTTTAATTCGAAACAATGGAAGCGTGAGCGAGAGCATTTATATGGCACTTTTCCACCTGTTAGAAATGCTTTCATTGTGTTATCATTAGATAAAACGCTATTTCCATTGTATCACTGTGGTATTACTGCACAGTTAAGTAACTGCTACTTGTAATGAAAAGTACTGGTCAGTGAACAGTAGCACAGTCTGAAGCAATGATCTGTCTAAAACAATGACCTACTGCAGAAGCGAAGAATCAGCCCTTCCCGTATCTGGCACGCACCAGACATTTCAATGGTAACGTTCAGATCTGGCAAATTTTGAGACGAGCGCATGTGGCCGTCCTCTATGGAAACTATAATTGAGTTTCACTTTCCCTGTGTTATTGTTCAGCCCGATGACTCTTTTCATTGGCTGACAGAACGTATAAACTAACATCTCCAGCTCCCTTTTTTAAAAAATCATGTCCATTCCACATCCAGAAGGAGAGTGACACCCAGTTTTCTTTTTTTTTTGCACAATTGAAGCATCCCCAAATTATCTGCTGACCGCCGCAATTTGAGTCTGGCCCGAGCCTGAGTCCGCGTCTGCTAATGTAATGATAGGAACGTGCGGTGGAGTAATGTATGAAATTATGGGTTGTGATTACGCCATCAAACACACTTCATCTCGTTGAAAAATCAGACAAGGCCGGAGCCAAAAGGCATACAATGACATATAAAAATCAAAATTTGCCGTAATATTTAGTTACTTGAATGTACTCACTGAAAAGGTATTCGCTGATCAAACGATTTCGACTAATGACGGCGTTTGCACTCATACAGTAGACTTCACTATTGATTTAAACGGTAGCAATGGTGACTTTGAGTTTTATAGGAGACCGAAGTTGTCTGCTGTAAGCATTACGAGAAAAGTATGTATAAAGACATTTAGCTGCAGGGACCTAATTAAATACAGGGGAGTTGGAAGCGAAGTGTGGTAGTAATAGGGCAAGGAAGTGATTATAGTAAATTGACATATGGAAACATTGCACATGAACTAGTCATGATGTGAACAGGAGTGGATTGTGTGTCTATGCCTTCACTGGCAGCGTGTTTTCCTTATTGCACTCCGAAACAGGTATCCTAATCAAGATGCTGAAGAATGAGAAGAAAAGAGCCCAGGACGCCGCTGCGCAGTTGACCAAAGTCACCCGAAGCCAAGAAGCGTTTTCCCCGAGGCCCGCCGTGTTGTCCAGAATGTCCAGCAAGTCCAATGAGTCCGCGGATGAAGACACAGATGAAACGACAGCACAGCGGGAAGGACGAGCCGCGCAATACACCAAGAAAGGTACTGCATTTTGATTTTTTTTTACTTTTTATTTGAAATTTTATTGTTTTTTAAAGTATTGAACACAACCATACGAGAAACAGTAGCAAAAACAAAACAGAAGGGTAAAGGAGGGGCACTGATCACAGCAACTTGTCAAGTAACACACAAAACTTAGATAACATACCTCTGTTTATAATCTAACCACTTGGACCAGCGTAGGAAATCAAAGTTACCCTGTAGTCGCAGAAAGGTCAGTCTCTCCATCAAGTGCACCTCCTCCACAATCCCTTGAACCTGTTCCAGTTAGTTGGGTTCCTCCATGATATCGTCCGTAAACTTAAATACATTGTCCCAAAATTAGGATAGTTTTGGACAAGACCAGAAGATGTGAGAGTGATTGGCTGTTGAGTGACCACACTGTCTCCAACACTGCAGCTGCTGCCCCTGAAATTACTGCATTTAACCAACGGGTACAACCACAATCGTTTTTAGTGAGCGGTGGCTTCAAAAGGGTTTCAGACACTGCAAAAAGTGGTCTAGAATTGAGAGAAATCACCTTGAGATTAGCCCTTAAGTAAAATTATCTCTCTTTGCTCTTAAAATAAAATAGAAAATAAATCCAAATTTGCTTTAAATTAGACACATTTGTTATTTAATTATTTTTTCATCACTTACTCGAATTAAGGGCAAATCTACAAGGCAATTTCACACATGTTTAGATCAGTTTTCGCAGCGAATGTAGCAGTCTGATGGTAAAATGATACGCATTTACCATCAGACTGCTATTGAGAAAAATCCTACACTGATTCATCATTTTTGTAACACAGGGACTTTATACTTTGACGCAAAATATCTGGGAGATCCATGTGAGCCCCTTTTTCTAAACATCAATGTATTAAAGGACTTCCTTATGAGGTCACTGGAGAGGCTCGGCATGTTTCAGCAGACGATATTATACATTTCTGTGATGTAAATGTGTAATTTGTGGCTGATGAAAAGTTTAAGATCTGTAATACTTTTAGGAACTTAAACCAAAGAAGGGGTCCACTCCAGGACTTCATGAAATGTAAACAAATGAGACGCACTCAAGTATATATATGATGATTTCCTGCTACATTTTTTCCAATTCATCTAAATATGGGTTCGAATGAGCCCTCTTTAGGAGTGTGGCTGATTAAACCTAAGTAGCTTGACCAAGTTGTTTGCCAGCTGCAGCATATTCATCTTTTCCGTTTAATTTTCAGCTAAGTGGTGCAATGATGACAAACCTGCATGGGCCTTTATTAGGAGCTTGTATATACTGTAGCTGGAGGCCATAGCAGTCCAGGCCGGTAAGTCATCGGACTGAGCCAGTGCTTCTGTCTGAGCTGCTCCCTCCTGATGATGCCCCGTGTGGTAGTCAGGACAGGGGAGGCTAATTGGACACAGACTGTTTGAAAGATGAGGCTATGAAAAAGCAAACACATGCTTGAACGGCGTCCAGCCTGAATTACGGAGTGTATCAATCACTGGGTGAAGGGCCACTGTGATGGATGGCAACGCGGCCGTGGTTTTAAAATATGGACAATGTGTTATTACTGGTGAAAGGTATTTGATCTAATGTGGAAACAGCTGGAGCATATTGTTAATCCTGGGGTTGTTTTTCAGCTTGTCCTGCAAAAAATATGTTTTCTCTCTTGATATGGATGTTTTGTCGTCAAACATGCAGTAAAAGGTGCATGCATTATTACATTTTCTTATTTATTTATTGTTGTTTACTACTTTATCACATCTATTATTATCACAAATGTCGGTAACCTGGGTTAATTTCTGTCCATCTGTCTATCTACAGTATCTCTCGGCATTGCATAAGTTGTTCAAACACAGTTTACTGGACATATTTTTGCTCAGTTAGAATGGCTAGGGCCTAATTTTGAAAAGCCATTCATTTAAGCCTTTAGTCCTCACTATTCCCACAAGAAGGTGCTTTTCTTAACCCTCTTAATGTTTGAACAATTTGTATTCCTTCTGATGTTGTCATGCATTGCTTTGGGGAATAGAGAAAACCATGTGAAAAGGGGCTTTGCTTGATTTGCTATTGCTTTTGACCAAAAAAATTAAATAATGAGATAATATTTTTGTTGTCGAGATGTTATCAGTGGTACACGGTGAGAAACACGCTCATAATTTCCGTAATTAATGTCATTGTCATCTTGTTGGTGTGAATTTCCCACACCCCTCTCGGTGGTGACATGTCCACTCTGGAATGTCCATGGACTTTCTCACAGTTCCTCATAAGAAGTGTTCACTGGGTTCACATCAAAGCCCTGAGCCGAACAGCCTTCCAACCGCATCAGCTGTTAGCAGCAGGGACGACCCGCTGTCTGTGAAGGAAACTGTGTCCCCTTGTACACCGTGGATACTTCCAGATCAGTTGGAAAACACGAGGATTTATATATTTACTTGGCGTAATCTAGGAGCATGAGAGCCATATATCCTGTTACATGTCAAATATTTATAGAGAATAAACAGGAGCTGCTTTAGTTTCACTTATATTCGATGTCTCACATTCGGATTTAAATGATCCATAAGAAGAAGTCTTTCCAAACTAAATGCATGTTGTAGGTCAGATGTCGGTAGGTTGTCCTGATGGGGGATTTCCTTCCGCATCAAAGGACCAATAATGGCCCAAAGTAAAGCACTACTTTCTACAAATGTACTTTCTACAAGGGCACACTTGTAATTTTTAATCTTAAATTGAGACATAAATGGTCAAGCAAGAAGAAAAAAAAATCTATTGGCTCCTTCATAATTTAACACTAAATCTACTCACAAACAGTGGAAATCCTTTCAGTTTAAGTCTCCTTTTAAGATATTTCCTTTATTTTTTCAAATGTTTTTCAAAATGATCTTGGGGGCCAAAAGTTCTATGATTAAGGGCCGGATTTTGCCCCCGGGCCTGACGTTTGTTATAGGTCATTGTTTTCCAGAGTTCAGAACAACTGCACCTTTATTTTCTTCTTTTCAAAAGGTCTCCAAATGTTTATACATTTTAATTTACATTTTCTCCTTGGCTTTTTGACCGCAGTCAGCAGTCTTTGTGGTTATAGAGGGAAATTGCTGCTCCCTGAAGATTAACTGTATTTGTAATGATGATGACCTTTCCATGGACAGCAGCCATGATTGAATAATATAGAGCTCTTTCCATTCTCCAACAATAAGCTCCTAAATCAGTTTGTGACTATCTTTCCAGTTTCTTTTCCTTATAATATTTCCAGTGTAGCACATTGTTGTTCAGACTGTCTGTATCTGTATCTGTATCTGTATCTGTGCCTGTATCTGTGCCTGTGCCTGTTGGCTGTTGTTTTATGCTGCAGTTGCATATGACATAGTATAAGAGCTGGTGATTTTGATTGTGACCTGATCGTCTGGTTAATGGATCGCCAAGGTGTTTCTGTTTCAGACCATTGTCTACTTTTTTCCATAGATGAGAAGATTTGAGACACTTAAGGGAGTTTAATTCTCTTCGCAAATCCTTCTTTGTTGTAATGAGATGCTAATGAGTGTAGCAGACTCATCACAATTGTCTGTCATCGTAAACCACAGTCTCACCAGAATATCTGCAGAGCTTTGCAAAATGTGTTATTGCATATTATTTTGTCTACTATCGTCTCTCCAAATCTAGATGTAATCAAGCCTCTCCTGGAAACGGTTAGAGTCAGTGTCAGACATGTTCTTATAAATGAATCGAATGGAGCTGGCATTTGATTTGAGATATTTGTTGAAACAGCAGCAATAGTCACGACACGCTCACCTCACTGAACCTTTGTGGTTTGTCAGCATGCGCAGCCTGGGAACGAAGAATTAGGAAAGTTGGCATCGCGGCTTTATGATTTCATTACCACAAAGTGTTTAGTGCAACTAAATATGATGTCACACCAGTTCAAATATTCCTGGAATGCTGCATTTTACAGGAGTCATATGAAGTGCATTTCCCTCGAAAACCTCATACTGATTTGTTGAGCTTGGCTTTGGCGGTGCTTGGGGTGATGGTTTCGATCAAAACAACAAACAACATTCCTGGCTGTGTCGAAAATTATTTGCACATGAATGCGAAGCGCTCTATGTCTACAATTCTTTCTTTCTTCACGGAGCATTATCACACAATGTTTTATATGAATACCGCCAATACTGTACAGCAGGGGTAAATCCAGCCCTCAATCATAGAACCTCTGGCCCCTAATGATTAGGGAAACTGCACAAATCAACCGTTAAAGTACTCAAAAAATGCAGAAAATCAAGTCAGTTTCTTTCAAATGTCCAAGAAACACACCCCATACTGGAAACACAAATCTAAAAATCAGTAAAATTGTGACAAAAGAGTATTTTAGCTTGATTTAGAATAGAATAGAATCATCTTTATTGTCATTGCTACAAGTGCAACGAAAAGTGCAGTCCAGGTGTATTCCAAAACAAAAAAATGTTCAATCAATGTTAAAAGGCAATTAATTCTTAAACATCTTACACGCACACACTCATCAGTGCACATTATCCACATTTGAGCTGGTAAGTAAATTTATCTGCCAATGGAATAAGTATTTTAGCACAGGAAAATGTATTATTGACCTTAAAAACTGATGATGAATCTATTTTTTCTTGGAATATCTGCCATTAGCATATTATTTATTGGATATTATTAATTATTCATTACATGGCAAGTCAGTTACTCAATTATGGTCAAATATTCTTAATTCCAGTCATTTTAACTCGTCAAGATCTCAATTTTTGGTAGTGCATTATGTGATTTATGATATAACGCTGGTATTTGTAGAATGTGGTGCTATATTTTCGGCTACAATTGGGAGGTTCGGCAAATGATCAAGCAAACATGCCTACCCCTGCTGTGCCCACTCAAAGCTTATTAAAATGGTTTATTTGTGCATATTTGTTATCGTTTCTTTCTCTATTATTAAATGCATAAATGGTCCATTTACAAAATCCTTATAATCCACACTTCTTTCTTCAAGGAGCATTATTCCACTTTGTTTTCTGCCAACACTGTAGTATGTTCCCACTTTAAAAAGATAAATTGGTGCATATTAGTTATTGTTTCTTTCTCTATTATTACATTGATGAATGGTTCATTGTCCCTGTGAATTCATAAACATTAACATAATCCTTATTATAATGTAATTATAATAAAATGTAAACTTCAGCAGCACTGGTTCAGATTTATGAGAGCTCCCATATTAAGTACCGGAGTTAGCTGGGGAGCAACCACCGTTTAGTGCTGACATGACCAGAAAAGCTGTTTACACTTGTGTTAATGTTGGCTCTAAGCAGTAAATGGCTCTAATAGCCCCCGCTCTCTCGGTGTAATTAGTAATAGGTGGGAGGTCACTGATATGAATGGGAGCTGTTACATCTGGCTTCCAGACCGAGGCTCACAGTGTGTCCATGTGGGAACTCACTGGTTTCATATTAAGAGCAGGATGTGTGGAGGTTTCCCATAGCTACGAAATGTGTTGTGCAACATGCTGTCTCGTCTGGATGCTAATTTGTGTTTAATTGCACTCATTATACCGTAGGTCCCAAGTTGTCTATGGGAAAACAAGAGGCCTTCGAGATCTTTTTAAGGGACCATGAGGACCACCGGACCATTGAAGACAACAAGATGCAACTGAAACAAAGGTTGGCTCAGCATCACATTCATTAGTTCAAGTCTGACCTAGCGCTGATATCTGTGTAGGTTCTCAGTCGTGCAGGGGTTGTCCATCTTCAGTCTTCTGCACTCTGTAGTTAAAGTGTAAAAGTGTAGACTTGACACGCTCGCCAGTAGGAGGAGTTGACCTCGAAGTCCCACCTTTCTTGGTCCTAAAGGTTGGAGAAACATCTGATCTATTCACACCTAATTAATCCTCGTTATCTTCCTGGTGACCTACCCTGGGCTTAGTTCTAAGGCTGTTCACACTTGTCTATGGCCAATGGACCAGCTTCATTAGCAGACCGGGGCTAAGTTAAACCTCAGTCCTCCATTGCGGTTCATGGATTTTTTCTTTTTTTTCTTTTCCTAGCACTGATTATGTTACAGCATCAGGATTGAGATTGTGACGACTGAAATGAATAGCACAGATAATGTCTCCATCGTCACCTGTGGAGGTGATACAGAACACTTACAGTATGGAAAGAAGCAGGAAGAGTCACTGGCTGCATCTCCCGCCTGATCAAAATAACTCTCCTAAGATGTCTGGTCTAATATTTGATAGGGCCAAACAATTATCCATATCCCATTTCCCAAACGCAAAGGAACAAAGTGTGAACTCATTTTTCACTGAGTTACATTTTAGCCTTGAATGGAATTTTCTATTGGACACTAACACGTGCACATTTTTCAACAGGTCAGTCGAGGCCAAAGGACTTGGAGGACAATTAAACGAAGCAAGAGGCAGAATCAGTAAGTTTCTCAACAGATGGGGTTTGGTTTGTTACGACTCAATCAATTTTGAAGCAAAAATACACATATGTTGCCATTAGCGGTATGAAAAAACAAGAGGTAATGGCTGTATACCTGCGGCTGTGTGGAAACAGTGGTTAATGGAGCAATAGTGAATCAGCAAATTCTTTCCAAAACTAAGCATGGCATTCAATCTGTTTTTTACTATCACCTCTCCAGCTGTTTTATGTTAACACTGTGCACACAAGAGCCTCTTCATGAAAAAAAAATTCCATACAACATACTCCTAAAAGGTTACATCGTCGGAAAACCCCAAAGTAAATTATTTTGTAGTATATCCCAATTTGTAGATACAAGGTCAAAAATATCTGGGCCAATGCCTTTTCCAAGTCAGCTTTTAAAACCTGCCTGTAACCAATCTTAAGATATTTTTTATTTTCGTATCTCACAGCTGCTGGTTTGGTTGTCAGTGCCACAGGCCTCAGGCACCTCCCAACAAAACCATACCTTTAATGCATTTCATCTTTTCCTCAACATGCCGTGCTGAGGCAGTTGTAATTCAGATGTGCCATACATCACGTCATTTGACAGCTCTCAGGTTTTCCTTCATCAATGAGGTTCGCAGACATCTTTCCATACTGTTTTCAGAAGCGTGCGCGCCTCTGCCGAACACCTGAAACATCTTTGGGTTGTCAGATACTATTAGGTAACAACACGGAGGTGCATTCTTACAGTTGAGAAACATTTTAGTGGGAGAAGGTTGACCCTGTTGTGATTGGAAAGGGTCTGTGTTGCGTGTAGTTTTGATGATATTCATTGTGATGTTGTTTCACACGGATGGACCCACCATGGGGGTCAGTAGCGAGGCAGAAAGATAGAGGCAGCGGCCCGCGGAGACTGGGGTGTCCAAACGTCTTCCTGGTTTACAGTATTGTTTTTGGCTGTTGTAGATGGCTCAGGAATCCCATCTCTAGAGGAGCGCACCGATGCACTCGCTGTTTGTTCAGGGGGGTACGACATGGACATCTTCAACATAAAACAAGAAGCTAGAAGGAGGGGGTTGATTTTCGATCCAGATGTGCAGGCTTTAGACAGCCATGTGATATCCAAGTAGTAGTAAGAGGAACAAGTGACAAGAAAATCTACAAAGACAAAGTTTTGAGTTGGTACTCTGAAAATGTATGTTTCATTACAAATATCTAAATTCTTACAAAATCAAAATTGAACTCCAAATTGTGTAACCAGTTGTCTACTTTTATATCGAAGGCTGTTTTAATTTGTGGATGCTTTGTTCATGCACAAAATGATTCAGTTTTGCTTTATCCCTCTAATGCAAATCTGTTTAACAGAAAAACTGAACAGAACTCATTTCTTTTTTACAATAATATACTTGAACCACTCCAAATCATACAAGCCAGAGAACTAGCAGCCTGTCAACATTTTTCTTTCAGTGGGCAAACGAAATCTGTAAAATTAATGAGTCCCCTTTGTCTTTTTTATTTTTGTTTCTCTGCAATTTCCTCAGCAACAAATTTGCTGTAGAACAGTGGGGTTTCATTCCAACGAACACAGGCAACTAATCTTCTGTTGAAATATAGTCATGGCCCTCTGTGCCTGGAATCCACCCCTCTTTGTGCAAAAACCATCATGCATTTGAATTATCATCCATTCAGATAATGACGAGCTGCGCATTGATCCCTTTGTGGTACTGATGTGGCATATTATGTTTAACCTCCAGGCCACAAAAAACACCCAATATTTACCGAGGCTGTAGCATGATACTGTTTCTGTAGGACAATGACACGTCTCTCACAGTTGGGGGAAACCCAGTGTTATTTGGAAAGTTGCGGTGTGGACTCTTGTGTGGCCCTAACTCATTTTATTTCGTTACTCTTTCTTGATACTGACAGGAAAATGTGTCAGAAATCTCCCGATCATCAAAATATTGTAATGTATATTTTAGTTGGTCACTCAAACCTCTGCATGTTCTTTCTAAGCCACCATAGTTTAACCAACACGGGCATCTGACGTAGACCCAGTGGATGCTTTTGTGTCTGAATACTTGTCTGCCAGCCTGTCCTTTCCCTTGTGGCTTTTTTCTTTTGGTTTTGTGTCGTCGCGTCAAACCAGCTGCTTTCTTGTACGGAGACAATTATCTATCCTCTTCAATCATCTACATTTTCTTCTTTCACACTCGGTGGGGAGATTTCTGAGATACCAACAAGCACACCGTCATAGTCAGAGATAGACTGATGTGTTTGTCGGAGGCCAATATTATATCAGGCCAATATTTGCTCTTTTTAGAATTGGTTCATCAGTCTTAAATTCCAAAGCTCAATCTTTTTGTTTGATTAGTTTGTTCAATAGTGTAGTTTTAGTGTTATTTACATTTTAATATACTAATATGTTTGTTCAGGTCTGACTAAATT
>OMNZ01062914.1:8958-27557 GCA_900303255.1 Lesueurigobius sanzi | reverse complement strand
AAAAGCAATAGCCTTTATAATAACTTGCTCAGCTGAAATTTCAACTTAAGTAAAGAGTGGTGTTGCCTTTTGAAACACAAAGCCTGCAGACACATTTGATTGGCCCACAGGCTTCTTGCTGAGTTGGCACATCACCAGAGATGGTACTTTTTACTGCAAGTTTAATAATTCTAGACAATTCTAACTTTTGATATCTTACATTTTACTGTGAGACAGAGCTGCTTTAAGCTTCCAAGCCTACAGTAAAGTGTGGTTCCATGGGTATAATATCACTGGGTAAATGCACTTAATTGAACGTTTCACTGTATTGATCACTGCCTCTGGCCCTCAATGTCACTGTGTTTCCGGTGATGGAGAGTCGTGGCCGCCATCTTGAGCACCAAAGTGGAAATATGCCACACTACAACATTCAATTTGATCACTACACAGGATGAAAATAAAGGAGACCTGACTGTCCTCTGTATTTGTATGTTATTGTGATGATCACTGACAAAGAGAAGGCCTGGAAAGCACATGGCTATATAAACAAACAGCACATGGCTCTGTGCACTGCAAAAAGTGATATCTTGATAAGTAAAATTAGCTTGAATTCAGAATATTCTACCTTATTCTGAGTATTTTTGACTTGCCAAGTAAAATTATCTGCCAATGGAACAAGTATTTCTGCACTTAAATTAAGAAAAAACTACTTCTTGCACTAAAAATGAGATATTGAATCTAAATTTACTTGAAATGGTATGCATTTTCTTATTTTAAGTGCAAAAATACTTGTTCCATTGGCAGATAATTTTACTTGGCAAGTCAAAAATACTCAGAATAAGGTAAAATATTCTGAATTCAAGCAAATTTAACTTCTCAAGACATCACTTTTTGCAGTGTGTTTACAAAAGAAGCTAATTAGTGGCAGTGCCAGGAGTCTATACCAGACAGCAGGATTATGCCAGAGATCTGCCTTGCACTCCTGAGACTAAATGAATGCATCAAAGAGGAAACAGAAAACCTTTCTCTGTTATTTCTACAGTTTGTAGTGTCGACAGAGCCTCAGTCAGAGTCCTTTTTTAAGCTGTTAAAGACGTTAGCATGCTACCGCTAACGGCTAGGCATGTAGCCTCTACACAGTAAACACCAGAGGCTCATATCGTGATCCTTTAGAAAATAAATACAGTAGAAGCTCTTATTAATTCATAGTAAAGTTCCTGGACGTCAAGACCTGAGCAATGGAGCATCATAGTCCCGCCCACCAGCTCGTCTGTACACGCACGCGCCTCGGTGCCGGAAGTAATAATCCCATTCAAAAATTACATAGACTTTTCGAAAAAAAATTAATATCAAATGTTTAAAAGAACGATAGCAGCTAATGAGCTACGTGGAGACTTATGGGCATAAAACACACAATAATAAATTCAAATTGTATCCAAAACTTTATAAACCAAAAAGTTATAAAAAATATTTTGCCCTGTCTTCAAGTATTGGGTATTTTCTTGCTTGTAAAATATCTGTGCTATGGCTAGCAGTTAGCACGTAGCTGATTAGCTTCTGTCATGCTTTTAAACTCTTACAATTAGAATTTTTCGAAAAGTCTATGCAATTTTTGAATGGGATAATTACTTCCAGCACCGAGGTGTGTGCGTGTACAGACAAGTTGGTGGGCGGGACTATAATGCTCCATTGATCCTGGAGACTGAATAGGAGACACAAGATGTTTCCTATTGGCCGATGCCTTTTGTGGGCGGGATTAACATATGAGAGAGGCGGAGTTCAGGCTTTGACGAGTCAAATCTGAACATTTTGATTGGTCCTAGTTCTGTTTCCTGATGAACAAGAGGTTGGTTTGACTCTGGATCGATTGCTCAGGTCTTGATGTCCAGGAACTTTACTGGGAATTTTTCACTGCAAATTTCATATTCTGAATTTCTTCAGTGGAATTTTAGAGCTTGAATTAGTTTTACATTGAATATTAAACTGAATTTAGACAATTGAATTAAAAATAATAAAGCAAATATTTAAAAGGTGAAATTTTCATTTTGAATGTAAAACACTGAACTCAAAATTTTGTGACTGAAGTTTGGAGACAAAAAAATTGTTCTCACAGTGTTAAAAATATTCTACGAATAAAATTCAAAGGCAATTTACAATGTGACAAGGCAACAAATCTTCCATATAGACATCACTAAGGCATACTGTGTTTGTGACTGCAGTAATGCTACATTTCACTGGTGCAAAAAGTACTACATTTTCTTACATAAACCGATACACTGCAGGTGAAAAGACTGAAAATTGAGAGATATCAATTTGAAACGTTTTGCAATATTATTGAAAAAAATTGCATTGCAAGTTTTCTGTCATTTAAGCTCCTACAGACTTTCATATAAGAATAAATCATTTTATGTATAAAAAGGGCACAATTGCCTACATCAGCCATTCCCAAACTTGAGTGTCGCGGCCCCCTCTCTTGGGGCCCCCCGATTATAAGAATTCATGCAATTTATAAGAAAATGTCATGGTTTTCCAATGGTTTTTGCTTAGATTCACATATACAATATAAGGAAACTGTGACAATACGGTCAATTTGATGACAGAAATTCATATAAAGTTCATTATAAGCTCAATTCATTTTGATGTGATTAATTTGTGGACAACCTTTGGGGGGCAACTGCAGTTGCTTTGGGAACAAGTGGCCTACATTTTCTGCAACAAAATATAAATAATGGATAAAGCCAGATTTAAATATATAGAGAATTTGGGATATTTAGTTTTTGAATAAACTAATTATTAATTAGTTCCACTTCCAGGACCTAGTTTCTTCGCCTCTACCCAATCAGAGGCACAGCCCTGGGACAGAAGCAGCTCGGGTCAGTTCACTCTGGATCAGGCCTGTTCCTGTTTGACCTGGACAGATATGGCCCTCTCCACTGGATCAAACTGAGCAGGAAAGAGGAACAAGAGTATTAAAAATGCATAAAAGAGGGCCAGAATATTGCTCAGTACAGTTAAATCTTAAGGGGAGACACTGCAGGTAAAATTCAATATTAAAAAATGTCAGGTTTTAGACCAGTTTGATCTTTTAATATTACATAAAATTTCACTTGGAATCAAATAAATGATCTAATCTTTACAATGAGGAGTGTAATTATTGGACTGATTCAACATTTCTCCAGAACTACAGCACCTCCTGGAATCAATGCATTTGTGTTTAGCGGTTTGAAAGTGGAACAGTCAGAGAGTGCTATGGCCAATTACCCAGGGCACAATGTCTAGACTCTAGAGGAAATACTTCATACTTTATCCCCGCAGGTGCACACTGTTGTTGTGTCCTTGGGCAAGACACTTCACCCACCTTGCCTCCAGTGTCTGCATACACTGGTGTATGAATGAGAGTGTGAATGGGTGAGTGGTTCCTTGATGTAAAGCGCTTTGAGTGCCTAAAACAGGTAGAAAAGCGCTATATAAATGTGACCATTTACCATTTACCATTTACTTTAGAACTTTGGTAAAGAGGTGGGAATACTTCAAAGATCCCCTTCGGGGCTAGTTGTAACATGGCTGCTGGGGTTAGTTCAGTTAGTTCAGCCTGAAAGTGAGATTTCACTCTGGGTCAAATGGTGCATCCTGGTGAGACTTTCTGCACTAAATAAAGACTAAACTTAGTAAGTCTAACTCAGAAACTGCCTTTTTTTAATCTTCTCCAAGCAGTTCATGCAGAATGCGTGAGATTTATGGCCCTTGATGTGAGAGCTGGAGGGAAGGGCTAATTGTGTGAGTCTCACACTCAGCGCATGAGACTGGGCATGTCTGCAGTACATGCTATTAATGCTCTGGTCTTCCTTTTCCCTTTAATAAACGCACACATTGCATGTTGTATCTTACCCCTGGGGTTGTTACATCTTACCCCAGCATGGGGCTTGTTGTACCATTTTGGGTAGGTCAACTTAGCATGAGCCCATGCCTTACACAGGTCAAAATAATGACTCTAGGCACACGACTGATGATGTGTTAGGGCTGTACTCAATATATCGTACCGATAATATATTCTTGGAGTGAAAATACGTGTATCGTATTGAGACACCCGTATCGTGATATGCAAATAATAAAGGAAAATGAATTTAATAGGCTTGTTTGACCCCATGGTTAATTCAGAATGTATCACAACAAATACACTACTGCAATAGCAAGTTTACCTTCCTGAGCATATTCAGCATAGTCAAAACTATATAGTACGCACATACATCATTTTTCATGTTTCTTTGGAATATGTATTATATTATACTTTTAGTGTGTTGCTGGCATTTTACACCTTGCCCAGGGACTGCGGTTGGAAACTAGCTGTAGAGGTAAAACTGGCGCATTTACAGAAATGTTGATTAATGTGCATTGTCCCTGTTCAAATAAACTAATAAATAAAAAATGATGGACACTTTACATCCTTCCTGCATCAGATAGTTTTCATGCTGCTCTCAACATCAAGTAATGACTTGTGGATACCACCTATAGGCACGAAGGACAGTCTTAACAGTGAAAAAGAAAATTTGGAAAATTGCACTTGATCATTATTATTTGATAGTGATTGGGTTTACAAACCTGCCACATTAACCTTATGGATGAAGTCCTTTCTACTGGCCAACATCACGCACATGTTTCTGAATATTGTCTCCACTTTTGGACACCTTTATGAGAAATTAGACCTTAGTTCATATGTTGACAGAGCAGACATTGAACTTTGAGTTTTTTTCCATGAGGATTGGCCCAGGGATTACAGAGAAATTAGCCTTAGCACTTTTCAGCTGCCCCCCCACCTCCTGCTTAGTTACTTCATCACATTTCTAATGGAGCTGATGATTTACAGAGAAAATGTAACCTACAGCTTGACTTGCAGTTTGTGGCGCTGACACACACACATTACCGTCTTCAAGACCAGCTACGAAAGGCAGAAACGTCAACCTGCTTTTGACTAGGAATAGTTTATTACAGGTGTAAAAACAAAAAGCCACAATCCATCTTCAATGATTAAAAATTTATGTACAATATAAATAATTCAACATGACACCTATCGTTTTTTTTCCTAGTCCCGTGCCCCGAACATTTGAGAGATCATTATTACGGGAAATCAGTGAAACGGAGACATTGTCAGACAAAAACAAAACAAAAATGAACCCAAAAAGTGAACCTCTAGTTGGCTATACACATGACAGTAAAAGGTGATGCTGTATTGTATTAGGAGCAGTAGTAATAGTTGTAGCTGGTGGACTTTAGAAGACTTCTATCCCAAGCGCAATATTGAGTTGTGTGTTTCTTTAAAAAGGTGCATTATAACTTCATGTGGAAAAAAAAGAATTGATATTGGTGCGTATTTGACCCATACCCTCTGCTCGGAGTAGATTATGCGCTGCTTAAAGTGATATCTTGATAAGTTAATATAAGAAAAAGCATATCATTTCAAGTAAATTTGGATTTATTACCATATTTTAAGTGCAGAATGTTATTTTTTTCTTCATTTAAGTGCAAAAATACTTGTTCCATTGGCAGATAATTTTACCTGGCAAGTCAAAATTACTCAGAATATGGTAAAATATTCTGAATTCAAGCAAATTTAACTTCTAAAAGATATCACCTTTTGCATTTGGTCTTTGATTTATCTCATATTTGGAACAAACAGAGCTAAACCAAACTTCTATGACCTATAGCTGTTGATGTAATTCTCGCTCTGTCCGAGTCTGTGTATCCCAGGAACGATTAATCGACTACTAAAGTAGTTTTTACAACTATTTCAATAATCGAAACGCCACCTTATCGCGGTGGAAGGGTTTGAGCACTCGAATGATCCTAGGAGCTCTGTGTCTGGGGCATTATGCTCCTGGTAGGGTCTCCCATGGCAAACAGGTCCTAGGTGACGGGTCAGACCGAGAGCAGAAGTTCCTTATGATGAGAGACCATTAAGGACTGTTGCGTCGCCCTGAGGTGAAGGACCCACCACCTGAAGGAGTGGAGTGCAGTGTGATCCGGACAGCTTGGACTACTGCCCCCAAGACCCGACAACGGATAAGCGGAAGAAGATGGATGGATTAGTCGTATCAGCCCTAGGCACAAATAATGTGCAATTACCTGGAACAACTTTACTGTATTTGTAAATGATGTAAAGTGTTTGCAAAAGTAACCAAGCGGCTAATATCATAAGATTACTCTTCTGTTTGCTCCTTTTCATTCAAGCTGCATTCACTTTTTGTTAACAGTTCTGTTGTGTATTTTCTTGATGTATTTTTTTAATGTAACTTTAGCATGAAAAAAAAAGGCTTCAAGTCTTGGGGCATCATAAAAACCCATGTGATGGAAAGTATGGGTCAATGAAAGATCAAATACCTACGAATATCATTTTTTTCCACATAAAAGTTGCATAATGTACCCTCAACCAACACAGCATCATATTTTTTGCACATTTTGTACCTTGAGAGTACTTCGTTGTGAAAGTCAGTGCATTGTAACTCCGTCAAACGCATTGTGCACTGTAAACCACAAAGTCCGTGTACTTGTCGAGTCTCTGTGAGCGCTAACTGCCCTGCTGAGAGTCTGGCTGCTGTTGTGAGGGCACTAGGCTGATCTTGGGAGCTGGTGAAGCCCACGGCCCCGAGGAGCCGGAGGCCTGAGAGCTGCTACAGATGGCGGTGGACAGCAAGACCAGGCTCTCCTCCGCGGACACCTCCTCCACGGTCATGCCCAGGCCCAGCTCCGCCCCCGAGGCCTTCTGGGAACAGTCCACGCAGATGTAGTCCTCGTTTTCAGCCATTTCGCAGGTGACGCCCACGCACACCTGGTGGAACCACTCGTCGCAGCCGCCGTCGCACTGCACCCAGTCCACCTGCGGACAGAAGGCAACACCGGGGTTCCCAATCGTTACTTGAAATTATTTTCCAGGATTCCTCGTTCCTCTCCTCAAACATGACCTCCAAGTGCCCCCTGTCCTGTGTGTATGCAATCTAATAATGTAGTCCATGGCTAGGGATGTCAAGATTTACCGCTTTTATGATTACCATGGTAATAAAAGCTCACGGTAGGGTAGGGCTGGGCTGTTAATCGAATTTTAATCAAATCTTGATATTAAAAAATGTCAATTACGACAATCACGTGGTGAGCTTTAATCGTCTAGCCAATCCATCCGCAGAAAAAAAAGCATACGGCTCACTAGCAATTACAAGTCTAGTCCAGTAGATGGCGGTAAATGCTTGTTTCCAGTTAACCTACATGGCTGGTTCCATAGCATGCGCAAAATCAATACAGCTTTGTAAGTAACTACTGCTGATGGCGAAAAAATGACCTGCAGTTTCCCCCAAACATTTATTATTTTGGTTCTCAGGACACCAATGATGCTTCTTTAGGGACATACTAATGACAAATTAAGAATAAATGGTGTTATATTGATTATTTTTTCTCAAAGGCTTCGTGGATCAAAGGAATCTGCAGAGCTTGCAAAAAGAGATATTTTAGGGTTAGGGCGAGAGTGCAACGTTTCGGCAACTAGGCCTTCCTCGGGCAAAAATGATTGCCAGACAAAAATGATTTTTGCCTGAGGAAGGCCTACTTGCCAAAACGTTGCACTCTTGTAAATATAATATCTCACTTTTTGCAAGCTCTACAGTGTGCGGGAGATTCCTTTGATCCAAATAAATGAGCTTTATGCACGATTCCTCCGACGCACCTGTTATAAGAAGTCGATGTGTGAAGAAACCCTAAAACAATTGATCCGGGAGCGCCATAGAGGCCGCAGTGATGGAAAGTAAAGGTGCCATGCTGGACTCCACTAAAGGGTCAAATACACACTAAAGGGTCAAATACACACTAATATCAAGGATTTAATATTACCTACCCCTAACACACATACAAAAACACACTGAAATTTGGAATTACACACATTTAATCTAAATTCAGATTAAATTCTAGTTAAATTTTAGTCATTAATGCAAACAAGGTCACAGAATTGAACCACCTCTTCCTGTTTTGCAGCTTCTTACGACTCTTCCCCCACAGACAATAGTCTAACCTTCAGCTCTGATTGGTCGACCGGCGGAGGCAGAGAGGAACCGTGCGAGCCAATAGTTAACTTTGTCACTTGTTTTCGGAGATTTTGTCAAAATGAGCAGCATGGGACAGTCCAGTTAATACGTTATGTGTAACTCTCTTTAAGGTGTTCCAGTGCTGTTCCTCAGTTGTTGATATTCAATAAAGGTCCATGTGCATTTTGACAAATGTTCAGTATTAACTGTGTCATTCTTGTAACCAACTAGACTCATCTGGATTTTTCTCTCATGGAGAGTTCAACATTTGAAAAGGTACTATACTCGATAGTAGTGGAATACATTTAGTTTTGTCCTCCTTTAGTTTATCGTAAACTCAGATAATTGTGGAAATAATACTGTGCATCTAAGTGTATAAAGCATTTAGTCAATTTCATGAGTTTGCAGGCTGGTTTCCTGGCCACCAGTGAACAAGCAAATCCAAGAATTTATAATGTTTTATTGCTTAAATCATGTATAATTTAACATGTATAACAACAGTATGCTGAAAATACTGATTTAAAAGTACTACATTTGAACAAATACATGTACCTTTTTTTTTCAAACTAAATTCTTCTCAATGTAGGGGAGACTGGGGATGATTGTAACACTTTTGCTGCTTGATGGCTGTAACTCTTGATCGTTTGAGCTCTGACTCTCAAACTTTTACACAAAATACCTACATTTGAAATGTCCCTGATCAAAAATGTACATGATCAGTAACAACCAGCTTCAGTGAAATGCAGGACTCTCTGAAAACAGCAGTGTTTTTTCAAGATGCACAATACGTAAACTTTAGACCAGGGACATTTGTGTAGTTTCTTTAGGTATTGTTATTTGAAAAAAAGAAAACAGCTTTTTTTTTAAACAATAAATACAAACATTTATCCAGCACCGATATTTGTTGTCCTAAGTACCGATGATTTTGGCTCCATCCCAGTCCATAATGTGGTGGCGCTGGATAAAAGAGGCTATTGAAATTCTGAAACGTGCCCCTGGGACAGTAAACCGGGTTGAGGGGGCTTATTTGCTTTCACACACCTGGGACTCTGTACTGAAGAAGTCGGACTGCAGATGGCGCTGTTGACTTAACCAACTAGACACTTGATGCTACAGTGTAAGTAAAGGCCAGTACAAAAATGCACCTATGATTTTCGTTAAACATTACCTTATCTTTGCACGGTCGCTGGCAGTTCTTAGCTGCACACACAGCGTTCTCGTCGTTGGAGTCCTCGGCCCCGGACCAGTCGTACTTAGACGGAATGTCCAATATCTTCTTCTCCTTCCTCTTCTCAAAGCCCTCTCTGATGGCCTCAGCTTTGGCGGCTGCCTTCTCTTTCCTCTTCCTCTCCTTTTCCTCCTTGGCCAGTCGTTTGGCCAGTTGTTTCAGCTCTCGGTTCTTGTCCAGGTTTAGTTTGATCTTCTTCTTTTTGGGTTTACCCAGTCCCAGTTCCAGACCAACCCGCTTGAGATCTTTGGATTTTGGCGGTCGCATGTCTCCCAGCCCCGAGCTGCCTCCTGCAGCGGCCATCAGCATGTGGTGGTGCTCGGCTCGCTCCAACTTCCTCTTCTTCTTCTTCTCAGAGTCTTTCAATTTTATCTTCAGAGGCTTATCCATTAAGGAGTCATCGGGCTGTGTAAAAAAAAACAGAAAAATGTTCATAAGAAGACCCTTAAAATTAACTAAGGATGCACAGATACTGATGAATGGTATTAGATCAGTGCCTAGAGAGGAAAAAATACTGGATTAGGCATCGTTTACAAATATTATTGAACACATACCAGTTTCGACTCACAGTGAACAACTTTTATTATGGAGACCAGTCTTTCACAAACTCCAATGGGTCATGGCCCTTCAAACTTGTAAATTTAAGAAAACTGGAAAACTTCAAGCCCTACATATGCACTCTTAGAAAGTTAGGAACATAGCTCAAACACAGCTAACTATTTAAACCAGGGCTGCTCAAAGTGTTTTCCATAGAGAGCCAAGATGGAAAAGTGTTAGCGGGCAAAGGCCAAACGCAATACTGTTTTTACAGTAGAAAGACCAAAATAAAATAAAAATCTATGATAAAACATTTGATTAATTGTGCGAGTATGACATAATGTTTTGGTGTCCTGAGATACTACTGACATTCTGTTTAGTCTCAAATCAAAGCACACTGGAAAAAATGACTTTTAAATAAGTGAAAATTTCAGAATTTAATCATATTTTGCCTTAATTTGAGTAATTATGACTAAAGAAAATGCCAATGGATAAGATTTCTGTAAAATACATTGTACTTCCTAATTTTTAAGCACAAATTCGGACTATACGTCGCTCCGGAGTATTAGTCGCACTAACCAAACAATGCATAATCCAATCCAACTTTATTTCTATAGCACATTTTATAAACAAGAGTTTCCAAAGTGCTGCACAATCATTCATATCCTGATCCAGATCTAGGCCTAGTGGTACGTGGAGGTGGTACTTCGTGTGAAGAAACCACTGGTGTAACTACCTCCATGACCTGTAGGAACCTCTCCTCTGAGGGCGGGTGCGTGGCCTGCAGGATTCTCCAGATGTGTTGGGTCTCGTCCAGGGACACCTCCAGCAGGTCTCCCAGCATCATCAGGTCCTCCAGCTGAGCTTTGGCCTGAGGGGAGAGCTCCAGCACCGGAGGCTCCAGGCTGCGAGGGACCAGGGGCGACTTCCGAGGCTGCTTTCGAGGAGTGCTCAGGTCTGGAATACAACAGAACAACATTATCAGATGGTTAAGCGCTCATCAAAAACACATCTGGAGTTGGTGCTCAGGTCCAAGGGCTGGGTGATTTGTCCTAAACAATGCACTTACAAATAAAATGACTGAAGACATCAGATATGTTGTCAAAAGTGCAACTTTATTGCACTTTTGACAATATAAGGTTGTTCGTTTGTTGTTCATACGATACATCATAACCATACATATACAAATGGGAGACAGACAATGGCCACTCGGCTCCATTGTGTAGGAATTGTTCCAGATCGTGAGGGAATCAAAATGGTTCCTAAAAAGGGCAAAAAGGCAGGAAGCTCCGCCCTGTAGTTCTCCACAGCCTGTCAATCAAGCAAACTTATAATATAAATGTATAAAAACCAGTATGGTTAATAATATTATACAGGAGGAGAAGCAGCTTTACAAAAACAAACAGTCTTTGGAGACAGGCTTTTAAAGTGCATATGACACATTGCTATAATTTGTACCTCAATTTCCCCGGTTTGGCATCTTTAGTTGTATTTATTTTTTCACTTCCTTGCATGGGCAGAGGAAGTGACATATGTGGAGGTAAACAATCCGTAACTGTTGCTGTGCCAATATATAGCAATGAGAAATGAGTGATTATTTCACCAACTTAAAAATGCAAATAAAAATACAGTAACTTTTTTCCCCAAACTTTTCTTCATTAACAGGACACTTCACTTAAAGATGAATAGTGTCAACAGATACAGTATTATCAAACAAGGATTGCAACCTGTCAAATGTACTTCAAGCCTCCAGTCCCAGTAGGAAAAATTAAAAATGTTTTCTCAATAGTATTTTCCTATTTACAATAAATGAAGCCCGCATTTATGGGTGAATTTCGGTCCACAACCCAAAATTAGTTTGTTTGTTCATTTTGGAAGTATTTTTCAACAATGAATTAGGACATTAGCTACAGACTCTAGTCGGCCTTGGGTCTATCTATAGCCTCTCCGTCCATGGGAGTAGATCAGCTCAA
The DNA here is from genome assembly GCA_900303255.1 of Lesueurigobius sanzi. Classification (NCBI taxonomy): domain Eukaryota; kingdom Metazoa; phylum Chordata; class Actinopteri; order Gobiiformes; family Gobiidae; genus Lesueurigobius; species Lesueurigobius sanzi. Next base: position 15,777 of record OMNZ01062914.1, on the reverse strand, counting down.
GTTTTCTCAGGTTTGCCGCGATGAGGACGAGGGATACTCTAGGCCTGTTTTGTTTAGACATTACATTTGCTCCTTGTTTCACTGTTTTGATGTCTGTGAACTCCTCTGAGGCGACTCTTGTTGTGATATTGGGCTCTGACCTACATACATATAGTCTGTGGTGTCTTACTCTGTACACAGGACTTGGAGGCGGAGGAGTAAGCATGTTCAGCGCAGAAGGAGGGAGTTGTCGTTGGCCACATGTGACTGACCACTTCCTCTGATTTGACTGGGATCTCCTCATCACAGAACAGGTAGGGCTTTACTTCCCCGGGGTCCTAAACAAGAAGACACCCACAAAGCATGAACAAAACAGTAATTCATGAATTAACTATTGATTCAGCTAAAAATCATGGCAATATGTTTCAACAGCCAGACAGAAAATGTGACACTAATAATCAGACAAAGAAAACTCCTAAAAAGACAATTGTAATGGGAGTCTAGATTCACAGACCTTCATGTCATAACCATAAGTTTCCCTGATGTCCTCATCTGAGTCGGTTTCCTCATCGTCGTAGTCCACAGATGGTCGTGGAGATGTGGCTCGGCTGAAACCAGACTGATGGAAGGTCTGGATGTGTCCCTGAGAAGATACAATTATGGGAAAATACATGTACTGTTGTCATTTATTTTGTATAGAGTTTTAGTACATCAACACCATCACAGTAAATATAATGGCTTACACTTGTATAGCCCTTTTCAAGCCTGATTACCAAGTTTCTCAAAGCGCGGCACTGTAGACATTATTCATTCACACCATACTGACAGAAGCGAGGCTGCTATTCTGCGCCATCGCTCCCTCCAACCACCACCAACCATTCACTCTCTCACTCTTATTCATTCAGACTTATTGTACTGTGCTCCAGTAGTTACATAAACCTCTCGGTTCCCACACATCATTCGGTCAATTTTCATTTATATTCTCAGGTTCTAATGACTGGAACCATTTACAGCAAACTCTAAAACTCACTTCGTCAATCGAGTCCTTCAAAAACTCGATTTCTGTAATAATCTGAGCATGTTTTGAGTAGTTTTTAATTGTTTTTTATTTCTCGATATTAATAATAACCATCAGTACCTGCAGATCTGGGTTAGCAGCTGCTTTCTGTAACTCCGCATTAATAATCTTCTCAGTTTTCTCTCTTGCTGCTTGCTCCACCATGCGCTGGCTGAGCACAGACAGTTTTGCCAAAGCAGACGACAACTCCTCTGTGGCTAAAGCCTGCCGTGCTCGATCCTACAAAACAGTAAAGATGTTTGTTGATAAAGTGGTGTTAAATGTACAGTTGACAGTTATGTGCCAGTCTGTACCTGCCAGCTCATGGCTCTCTCCGTCAGACACTGCAGGGCCTCTCCTTCTGGCAGACGCACTGGTAACTTCTGTAATAAAACTAACAGTGACAGTATGGTCTCCAGCCTCGGCCTCCGTGACCTTTGACACAGCGGGCACAAGAATTTGGAGTCTTTGCTAGTGCTCTGCCAGCCCACTCCCAGTTTCTTCTGGGAGCCAGTTTTTGGCAGAGGGACACACGCCCCATGAAACCAGTCTTTGCACAGTTCACACTGCAGCATGAAGCCGCTGGCAGTCTTTCGACACAGGCAGAACTTCACCTCCTCGATGCGGTCAGCCATGGCCATTTTGGCTAAATTAGCAGCACGAAGAGAATGAATGGCCTCCACTTCTTGATGCTCCTTGGCTTTAAAAGCTGCTACAACACTGGAAGGATCTCGAACCTCCTCGAGGCTCTCGTCCAAGTCACTCAGCGACTCTGGGTCAAAACCTGCCCGCTCCTTTTCCATCAGCTCTTTGACGCGTTTCCTTTTACTTTTACTGTTGCCATAGACTCCAATATCCACTCGCGGACTGAGCACCTGAGACAGAAGAGAAATTATTCAGATGCAGAGCATTTAATGTCATAATAATCCATCATTTACCAGTAAGAAAAAATGTTCACACACAAATAGAAAACAGGAGCTGGGTTTAGAATGTCGGGAGACAGGTTTTACCGATGAAACGGCCAAAATTACCTGAAGCAAAGTGTACGTGGAGTTTTTCTTAAGGAAAGTGCGTCCAGTTCTGTCCCTCCACGCTCGTGCAGCAGCCACCTGTGACTCCACCTGGATCAGAGGGTCTAACCGGACAGGGATGGACCGTCCACGGGCCAGAAGGCTCTCCAATTGTTCTACATAAGCATAGTAGCTACCACTCTGCAAGGAACAAGAGACTCTTCTAAACCATTCATGCTGTGTGCACTGAAATACAATTGCACTGAGCAGTTACCTGAATGGCATCCACTTTGCAGGTCCACTCCTTAGCTTTCTGTAAGGCCTCTTGTAAGGCCAAAATATTAGGCAGATATGCAGGGATATTTCTGGATTCAAGTACAATGCTCTCCAGCGTCTCCATGCTGTGGCGAGGTCTAAACCAGAACCAGAGTTTAGCACAGCATTACAAAATAGTCCAAAATGCAGATCTCACCATAAAGCGCATAGATTTATATTGTATCACAATTACAAGTATCTTGCATCTCAATGACTGATCATCACAAAAAAGGCCAATTCTTTCAATGTTTCCTGGCATCTTTTATTGTTGAAAGTTTATTTTTTTAACCCTTTCCTTTATCTGCTGCTTTTATACTCATTCTATTCAAAACAAAAACAACTCAATCTTTTATGAAGACGAGTTCTTAAATGTTGTCTAGATGCCAAGGTTGGATTCCTTTTGGAGCAGACAAGTAATGACTAACTATAATCAATTATGCAATGTTCCCAACACTGGTTATTCCTGCTCTAAACAATTGTCTGCATCATACTCCTTTGAGAGCGACTGCCACAAGCCGCAGACAAAGATTATTACCTGGCCTGTAGACAAGCTCTGGCCTTGTCCTCCCATCGCTCTGACACAGTGAGGATTTCCTGAAGTTCGGCCATCGCCTTCTCTACAGCGTGATGAGGAGCCAGTCCCACACCGGAGTCTATCAACCGCTTCATCAGCTCCAAAGTGACACTGTACGGTTCAGCTAGAGTCACTCGAACCTGGAAGTGATGGAAAAAAAATGACATGTCACGGATAGGGATGTCAAGATTAACCGGTTTTACGATTACCGCGATAATAAAAGCTCACCATAGGTTCATTGTAAGGATTTTAGGCCCCAATTCACACCAATTTCCTTCCTTTAAGTGTGGCAAATAATAATAATTCTAGTCTATTCATTATTTTTAAATCATTCAACACATATAAAATTGTGCATGTCTTTTTTGTGAAAGTTTAGACTGTAACGTTGAAGGTTGTGAGAAATGTTCTGTATTTTCTCTTTGATAATTGTGAAGAATTGTAAAATTGCTATATTTTTTCTCGCAATAAAAGTAGTTAAACGCACTATACCAGATTCTTTTTATAACAAACAATGAAAGAGCCAACAAATAAATTAAATTGTTAATTGTGGTGCAAACTCATTCTGAATGTTCCAAACATATTTCTAACATCCCAGTTCTTTGAGTTTTAAAGCACGTTTCACAACTTGCAGGGTCACTTTATAGGGTCACTGTCACAAAAATGCTAGAATACTAGTCTGTAAGCTCATGAATCAACAGTAATTAGATGCACTGTATTATTTCTGCAAATGTCTGAATTTACAGTATCCTAAAAGAGGGAAAAACTAGAATAAATTGTACTACAAGGCAAAAAAAAAAAAAAAATCAGGTATATAGAGCTTTTAACGGCACTTTGTCTTGTCTGAATGAAAAGTCTGACCTCGTCGAGCCAGCGCGCCTGCTGTAGCTCCTGTTTGAGCCGTGGAAGTTCAGGAAGCTCCACGTCCAGACCGCTGCCCAGGTCCAACAGTGACTGCAGCTTCGAGGAGTCGGGCATCTCGTCTGACAGAGCCACCTGGGCCCGCTCATGGAAGTCCTCCACATTCTCCAGCAACTCCTGAACCAAATATTACAAACATCATTACAGTATAATCAAACACGGCTTTTTTCTGAGCCTGCCCAACAGCCTGTTTGATAAATTCTTTAAAATGTTCATTTCTCTTTTAAATATAAAGATGTGTAGTAAGAGTTGGTCCTTTCTCACTCACAGAGGCCAAAGTGGGAGAGAGGCAGTGCATGACACCAGGGTAAAACAAGTTGGGTTTTAGTGGAAGAAAAGTCCATCACTCACTCCTAAAACACCACACTTGCCCTTTGTAAAGCGTCAGGAGATAACCAGGAAGCTGTTGGTTCTTCAGAATATTGTTAAGTACAAGACTGTAAAGTTTGGAGTCTGTTGGTGCTACTGAAGGAAAGATCTTGATGCAAGAGTAAAGTGAAAAGTTGATTCGGTGATAATTGAGTTTGAGTTTAGTAGCGTTTACGCAAGTTGTTGTCCACGTATTTTCAATGACTTGTCCTAGAGAGAATATTATCATATACAGTATATAAAGGAAATGATCATATATGAGATGCAGTAGGGCTGCACGATTTTGACAAAAACCCTAATTGAGATTTTTCGGACAGAAATTGTGATTGCGATTCGATTTGCGATTTTAATATTATTTTTTTAATGCAATTCAGTTTTGCCATGAGATGATATGGAAATTTTCTCTCACAATTTCCTTGGACACATTTTCTGTGATTCACAATATTATCACAGTAATTATCTGCCATAGTTGAACTGACTTCTTGTTCAACAAAAATACCACAATCAACTAATCTTTTCATCGCAGTTACCAACATTATTGTTTATTGTCACAGCCCTAGTATTGTCAGCGAAATATACTTTATACACAGCAGTAGTACTAATTTATTATATTTCAGCTTCATGAAACGCTGGAGATGCAAGGCAGAAAAAAACCATCAGCTTTTAGGGTTACATAATTGCAGTATTTAAAATTGCGATGTCGATTCGATTAATCTTGCAGCCCTAACATACAGCGTCTTGTTGTGGACTTCACACACTCCACGTGGATAATACCAAATATGTCAATATTTACATATGCCCTGAGGAAGGTCAAACACGACCGAAATGCGTTGGAGTCCATTTGCACAATAAAGGACTTTTAAATTTACTTGTGAGTGCCTCGATCTTCTCTTTTTTCAAATTTATTACGGGACTAACCCTCTGGATCTCGAAGAGCACCCGAGCTTGACATTTTTTACCCACTGAAGCACTCCTTCTTTTTTGTCTCATGTCGATATTTATGCTTGGACACGCCAGTGACAGGAGCGAGAGGCGAAGGGAAAAGGTGCTGCTGGAGTAAAATAAACACTGTAAAAGTGAGGGGTACTTTAACTTGGTAGCTATGATGTACAGGGACCAAATTAAACAAAAATCTTGAAATTGCCCACCCCATGAAAAATTGATGGTTGCTGTGTCTCGCCTAAAGCTGGAGAGTCAACAAAATATGGCCTACTTCGAGTGAGGTTTATGGATAAAGATGTATTTTTTGCTGAATGTATTATGTAGCCTAAAAGAAATAAGTGCACACGTTATAACCCGACCCATCCACACCCGAACTGTGCATCACAAGTGAGGGTCATTTATTAAGGCAGGTGCTGAAGTAGGATATAGCTTCTTTTTTTTAGCATGTTGCACCTAATTTTCCATTTGGAATTTCCAATAGCAGGACTCCACATCTGACGTAAATGCATGTGCCCCTTGCGTTGCGCATGAGCAAAGGCTTGATACATAAATGACCTCTCCAGTGTGTAATAATAAGTGGTGGTCTCAAGTGGGGGACGGTCTTACCTTGATTTGTCTGGTCTGGCTGATGACGCAGGGTAATCTGTAGAGCTGATCCACAAACGCCTTGAGTTCATCCACTGTCAGCTTGGTACGGTTTCGACTGCTCTCCGAACGCAAGCGACTGCTGCAAACGTGCACAATAAACACAATTAAACTGGAGAACACTTCAGTAGCTCCATGCTAAACAATCACACGCAATTATTAGCTTCTACAGGAGGCAGCAAGTCAAATTGAATGCTTTTTAATCCCAGTTTAATGACCAAATACGAACTAACAAACAAAACAATCAATCCAAAAAGAAAGGTCTTTCATTAGAATAATGTGGCAGGTTTGCGAATCCAATCACTATCAAATAATTATCAAGTACAACATTTGCCAATTTTCATTTTCCTCTCCCACAGAGTTGTATTTGGCACCTTCTATAACGTGATCACAACCTATTCTCTGTCCAATTTAAAGCCATTAACAAACAATCAATTGCGCTGTTGCGGTCTATTACAACATAAACGTGGACTGACCTGTGCCTCTGTTTCCGTCCGAGCAGCAGCTGAGCGACAGAGGAGCAGGTCTCGGCCTCTTTCACCATCTCCCTCAGGCGACGAAACAGAGCATTCTCCGGATACTTCCTGTCCTCGCCATCCTCCAGCAAGACTTTGAGCTCGATGAGGTCTATCGGAGTTAAACCAGTAAACGCAATTGGTTAAAGGGGAGACACTGCAGGGGAATAGGGGGAAAAATGTAATTGAGGGATATCAATTTGAAACCTTTTTCTGTATATTACGGACGTGAATAGGACAGGGGGAAAAACAGTTCCTGCCATTTTGGTTTCAAATTACCGTATTTTCCGGACTATAATTCGCACCGCAGTATAAGACGCACCAGCCATAAAAAGCATAATGAAGAAGAAAGAAACATATTTAAGTCGCACTGGACTATAAGTCGCAGTTTTGGGGGGAAATTTATTTTATAAAACCTGAGACCAAGAACAGACATTTAATCTTGACAGACAAGCTATAATAATAACAATAGAATAGAGAACAACAGGCTGAATT
>OMNZ01062913.1:10744-27481 GCA_900303255.1 Lesueurigobius sanzi | reverse complement strand
CAGGTTTGTCCCAGGTTTGTCCCAGGTTTGTCCCAGGTTTGTCCCAGGTTTGTCCCAGGTTTGTCCCAGGTTTGTCCCCGCTGTCGCACAAACCTCGCGATAACTGCCGCCCAGTCTGCTGCAGACTGGGCAGTTCTCACGAGGCTAGTGACAGAGTTCAGTCTGAAGAGAGCGTTTTGTATCAAAATATCAAAATACGTGAAATTTATGGGATAATATTATTACGGGAAGGCGGCGGGAAAATGGGGTAAAATACGGTAGTTTCCCGGCCAACGGGATACTTGACAGGTATGTATCGGAAATAGCCTAAGTCATCTACAAGCATACTTTTGTGAAAATCTCACAGTATCGGTTGGTATCGGGTATCGGCAGATATTCAAACCTCATGTATCGGTATTGGAAGCAAAAAAGCTAGAGTAGTGCTCCCTAATTACTACATGCTTGTGATAACTCAAAAGCTACTGCACTACAGGTATCAGACCCAGGTATTTGGTAAGTCATAGACAAAGAAATATGGCTTTGCAGCAGGAGTTTCACAAGGCGTTTTCCGACTGAACAGTTCTTGGGGCCAGTCCCTGAGACTCATTGTCGGCCATCTGCTGGAGGAGGCGCCAAACTGCGCTCTCAAAGAATCTTCGACATCGGAAACTTTTGCACATAACTATGGAACGGAAAGTGAGGAAGACTATTTTTGTGTTTTGAAAACTACAGGTTTCAAGGTTTCAAAGAAGTCCTCCCTGCTCCTCCTACGCCTCTGGGAAGTTGTGCAACATCGCGGCCATTCACATCAGAAGTGGCCTCCCCTCTAATAAAAATGTTCTGATTTTAAATATCCAAATGGTGAAATAAGGAAAGAAAGAAAAAAATGGAAGGACCAAAAAATCCAGAAGGGGTGGGGGCGTGCTGTAGTAAGAGGGAGTGGACAGAAAACTATTTACATTATGCACAGGGATGGAAAAATACATGCTACTGTTAGTCAGGCCACACTAGGGGGCTGCAGGCTGCAACACCAGTCTGCAGTGAGTGTGTCTGTGATCACCATCTGTCTCTGCACATTATTGGCCAAATAAATAGAGCAAATAGACTGAGACCTGATTTGGTGTCAAACGGTGAACTTGGCAATGGTAACGGGAACTATGTGTAAATGTGTGGCAAGTGCCCGAGTTGGATCATTATTCAAGCTTATGGTGTTTGTGGACCTCATAGGAAGAGTTTGAACTCAGCGCCAAGTTTGAGTCATGCTGCTGGACAAAATAGAAAAACTGACTAAGCAGTTTTTTTTGTTAATATTGGGAAGACACTAATAAGAATCATATTCCTTGACAAAAGACACATTTAAATTAGTCAATGTTTGTACAATATACAGTATTTACATACTTTGGCATCATTTCATCATATATTTTGTCATGTTGACAAATGGATAATCGTCAATGACTGACAAAACTATAAAAATAGTAATTACTGTATATTTAAGAGCCAAGCAGTCATACAAGATGCAAAAGCTGTGATATTATTGGCGTTTGGCTCTTGCTGGCCCACTGTCAGATACTATAAAGACTGCTGTAGTGAGCAGGCAAAGCGGAGGGTGGACACTCAGACTGAGATGATGAATTGACCTCAGTTTACTTATGGGAAGCTGGACAACCCTGAGGTTGTCAGCTAATGATGAATTGATGAAATACTGTGCAATAAGTACAGCGAGCCAAGGACCGTGGAGAATAATTCATGACTGACAATGATTGCACTGTGTGGATTCTAAACAATATTTTACAGTATGCACTGTTTACTGGTGTGATTTTTTCATTTTTATGAACAAGTAAAACAAAGAATAGTGTACAGGGGGCGACAATGGCTCAGAGAGTGTGTCGCCCAGGGTGCTTTGAATGGGGGTGTACAGTCGAAACAAACTGCTTATCGACTGGCACTGCCCAGCAACTATACTGCATTTTCATTCAAAACTGTTTATGATCCAAGCCAATGGTTAGGTTTAGGGTTTGGCAAGAAGACAGACTCTGCACGGCTGTAGAGCTCCCAAATTGTATTTATTCACCACAGGGTAACGTTTCGGGCGTGCTAGCCCTTCATCAGACAGAGGTATAGGTTTAGGGTTTGCTCATGAAAATGCATGTAGTACAAAGTTTAAAACGCTCATTTTCTACGAGAAACTAGCACTGGGCTGCACAGTGGTACGTTCAGTGAATATAGTGGGATTGTAGTGTGTGAGTGAGCGTTTGAAGGTGGTTGTTTTTATGTTTTTAGTTGGTTTGATGTGGGCTATTTGGAGTTTAGGAATCAGACAGGAAAATACATCTGGTTTGATAAGTAGAATGGCACCTTGTTGCTGTGTGTTTCTTCTGTTGATCTGTTTAATGTTTTTTTTTTTTTTTACAGGTACAGAGTAAGCCCCAAAACACAGTGCAAAGTCATGCTTACCCTTCCCTGTTTTCATCTTCGTCTGCGTTGGAGAGGAGCTGTGATCCAGCCAGTGACACATCTAGAGCTGTGAGGGGCAGATCTCTGTAGCCAAAACTCAGCAGCTGCACCGAAGGAGCCAAGCATTGGTTCTCATCGTCAACAGGCTGAGAGATGATCTCCAAGTCGGACACACCTGCCTGCTCCACCTCCCTGCTACATACCAACAACACACACACATACAAGACAATGATATTTCATGTTTGTTTATTTTGTCGGGACAATGCATGTAAACGAGCCCTGCCAGAGTGCTGCAGTGGGCTAATCTGCATCTGTGGTCCAGCACTCACACTCAAAAACATACTCTTCTTCATCCTGGCCTATTGTCCATGTTTCTAGTGGTAGGAGAAACTGTAGAACCCAATGGACCTTCTCGCTGTGAAGCAAGACCACTAACCCCTATTTTGTTCCTCCTGACCGCACGAGGGTGGTGGATGTTCCCATTATGCATTTGCAGTCCCAAAAGTCACACCAACATAACTATTATTTTAGTGACCCCGGGTGACGCCCCGGTGGAAGTATATTCCTGTGACTCGGGACCCGTGAAGCTACTTAACCCATGGATAAAGACAAATTTAATGCTTTTTAATGCCATTTTAATGCCCAAATACTACATTTTTAATGCTACAAATGCCACAAAACAGAACATATGTAATATTAATTTCCATATTCAATAGAAAATTTGATCCAAAGGACAAATTGTTACCAGAAATACAGTGTGATTTCTTTTTTTATTTGCTCATCACCATGTACATGGTATGGGGCACAAACATATCACACTCACAGACAGAGTAATATACGTGGTGTATATTAGGTTACATTAACTGAAAATTCTCTGTCAACGACAGAGTACACCTGGAAGTCAAGACAGCATAATTCTCCGAGTTCCAGACGCGATCCAACATAAGTTTCCAGAGTAATGCGCCATGACTCCGCTCGCAACTACATCCAGGTCTGCATTCATTCATCCATGTTCTCTCACATACTGAATACCATACAGCCAATGCCCAGTGAAAATAGCTCAACATATATATATATTTTAACAACCCTGTCAAAAAACCGAGAGAAAGGATCTGACAAAACTCCAGTCTACACCCTCACTTTTGTAGTTTTGACAAATTTATGGTGTAAAATTAGTTGAGCAGTGCCATTATTTTCTTAGAACGTTTTATTTAATATCAGTTTAATGCTTCTTAATGACATTTAAGGCCTTATTTTTGACACAATTCATTTAATGTCTTTTAATGCTTTTTAATGCCCCACGGAAACCCTGAATATGATAGTTCCATGATTTAAACAGACTTGAGCCTTTTGTTGGTGACGGTGACGTTGCCCTCTCTTGACTCTGGGCTTTTAGGTCTGAGTGACTGCATCATTTACCATGGTAGTTGTTGTTCTTTTTCTTTTTTGCTAAATTGTTGGTGAAGGCAGTATTCACGCCCTCGCTCCCATCATTTGGAGTTTAGAAGCAAGCCCCCTTCAGGTCCTTCATGTCACCTTCATGTTAGTGTAAGCAACATAATAATGTGACCATAAAACAAGTAGCTAAGGGTTAAAACATAGATCACATTGTATCATACTTAACAGTCTACAATTTTGCATTCAGTGACAGCAATTAATTTGTCTTTAAACCAGATCGGAGAGCTCAGTATGATATGCTCTGAATCCCTAAATACATAACAGCGGCTGATTTGAGTCCAATGAGCCCCAGTTGTGCTGAAACAGGCCTGTCTCAATGGAGCGTGGAGGTGGAAAGTGGAAACAAACGCTGAGTGCAGCTGCAGACTGCCCGTGTGTGCCCTGTGGTGTGTATTTTTAGAGCAGAGCAGATGCTGGTATATCATGTCTGCTATGACGTCACCGCCTCTCCTATTGTCAGCTGAGCGGATTCCCACTCCCCTCCAAATGTTAAGAAAGAACAGAAAAGAAAACCGGAAGGGCAGTGGAAGGAAGCGAAAGGTCAATATACATTATATTGCTTGACTCTGGCTTATAGAGGATCGTGATTGTTCGGATATGAGAATAAAGAAATATCTAGAGGCGCTTGGAGAGTACGCGTGTAGAAGAAGGTGTTACACCAAGACCAGATCTAGAATCTTCTGTATAGATACAGGTCAGTTTGGGGGTATATTCATAAATTGAGACGGAGTGCCACAGTGGAGTATGTTTTAGCCCTGGAAAAGGAGGAGTAACACAGATTGGTCGAGAATCGAGATAACACTTGAGTAAATTCAACATACTTGAGGAAGTGCTCAGATCAGGAATTTGGGAAAGCATTCTCCCCATTCAGAGCTAAGGAATTGACTAATAATTAAAATAAGAGATAAGATAAGACTTTATTGATCTCACAATAGAGAAATGTACTTGTTAACTGATCACTATGTCATAATATATATATTATATTTAAAAATATTTTGGAATGTATCTATTTGTACATAAGTTGTATGTTCAAGATTAATTATGTTGCATACCATGTAAAGAGAACAAAAAAATAAAGAAAAATAAAATAAAGGAATGCTACAAGGCAATATTTGTCAATAGTAAAAAGTACATGTTTTTTTCAATAAAAAAAAAATAGTATAATTCTCAAAGAATTACACTAATTTGACTGGTTTGAGTGGTTGTGGAGAAAACCATGCATAGTAATTTAGTCATGTTGTCAATTTGACATTGAAGAATCTGAAACTATGTTGTTTTACTGTGGAGACATGAAGCCCTGTTTCTTTTGGCACCGGTCTCTCATTCACACTTGGCCCACTGTGGATGTACTGAATGATGCCCCAGCAGTTGGCCTGAGAGATGCTGTTTCCACTACACTTCTCCTACACATAACACCTCACCTATACCACCTCTCATCTACAGCTCAGTGGGAGATTTGGCCATTTTCCCAAACAATCAGAAGCAGACTTAACTACATGTGACACACTCAAGCTGTTATCAGCCTGCTGGCCCCCAGTCTACCTGATGCACCTCTACTACTGGCTACCGCTCAAGTAATTAGGATGAGATGTTAATGTGGTTTGGTTACACAGAATAATTCATTCAATGTTGGGAATTTTAAATCTAAATCCTCATCCCCATTGTATGTGTATAACAGCAAATTCCAACACATGCTGAGTTAAGCTTTTTCTGCCTGTTCCAGGCCCAGAAAAAAATGCCAAAAAGGGGATACAAAATAAACCATATTCGTATGGTAAAAATAAAAATAAGCAGTGGTGATCCTAGCTAGGGTGAAGACAAGATACACACATTTGGTTACAATATTGTTGGTGTGATTTCATGGGCCAACTAACTGTAAAAGAAGAGGATATGAAGGGAGGTGCTTGGGGCGGCAGATTAAATTAAAGACTAGACTGTAGAGTGGGGAGTCAGGTAGAAAGGTCATTATGTGACATAAGTTGCTCAAGGGACTTCAGTGACCAAATCCAAAGGTCATGTAAGTAACAAGGGGCCAGTGAAACAGTGGGAATATGCAGGCTTTCTCTCCTGACCCTTTATGACAGCAGTGCATAACGCTTATATTCAGTTTATTGGAAATAGCTCTGTCTATGTTTAACTATCACTGCAAACATAACACAGGCCAGTAAACATATTTATATATATAATATATAATGTATATATATATAAACATTTTTGACATAATATTTATACAACATTTTGTAGGCTACTTCTTTCCATTATTTTCTGTGTTGATTTGCCTGCTCAGAAATGTGTAGCATTGTTCTCCTGAAGGGACTTCAGTCAGAATTCCAAACTCCTACTTCCTACAGTACACCAGAGGTGAAATGCTGTTTCCTGTACATCATAGTCAAAACTTTACATGAGTAAACAAATTAATTAATACAGTATAAACCAGGGATCTCCAACAGTAGCTTGGGAGCTACCAGTAGCTCTCCAGCCCTGTCCAAGTAGCTACAAAAAGGCCTTATTCGTTTTTACTAAAGCTTGGTGAGTTTAATTTGAAGGCACTAGTGACTCTAGTTAACCAGAATGAGAATGCTGCAGGATATGCACACACAGCCTCTTAGGATTTATGACAGATATTTTCAACTCCCACCACCTGCTGAAGAGACCTTTGAACACGATGGACATGATGCTGTATTAATGTAGCATACAGGTAGAGCAATACAGCTACCATGCTTCTTATTCTTACCCATAGCACTCACCCATACTTTATATATACTTTTTGCTTCTGGAATTATCCTGAATATATCATGTTATCATACTGTACTGATTAAATTGATCAAAGATCAAATTTAACAGTCTACAATTTAGCTTTCAGTGACAAAGAATCCCACCCAGAGTCACAGCTAAGGTCTGTAGGAAAGCTCAGAGGAAGAGGAAGAGGCCTCTGGTAGAGGCCAGACAAGTATCTGCACTAAGATGTCTGATGTTTTTCCTGCAATCTGCTGTAGCCACTCCTCCAGTTTGGGGGTTACTGCCCCGAGTGCACCACTGATGCCTCTCTGAGCCCCTGGTATTTCTCTAGTTTCTCCTGTTCCTTTTTCCTGATGTTGCAACCACTTGATATTGCTATATCAACCACAACGGCTTTCCTCTGTTTGTCCACCACTATGTCCGGTTGGTTCGCCATTACAACTCTGTCAGTCTGTATCTGGAAGTCCCACAGGATCTTGGCTTGGTCATTCTCTACCACCTTTGGAGGTGTTTTCCACTTTGACCATAGGGTTTCCAATCCATGCACAGATGCACACTATGCCAGCCACTTGGTGTTCCACGTTGCTTCCCCTGCCAGCATCTTACACCCTGCAGTTATGTGCTGGGTTCTCTCAAAGGCCTTTTTGCACAGCCTAGACCTGGGGTCTTGTCTGGTGTGGTAGCTCTGAGCCTCTGCTGCTCAAGGCCTGCTCCTGTCCTGCCATGATCAGTGCTTCTGTGCTGTTCTTCAGTCCAGCTCTTTTATGTCTTTCATGCTTGTCCTCCCATGATGGTCCCTCCAGAACCTCATCCTCAATCCCCATTGTCTGAGACATTCACTGAGCATGTCATCTGTTGGGGCCAATTCCTTGACGTACTTATGGATCTTCCTTGTGGCTAATGTACAGTCTCAGGGTGCTGGAATTGGGATGGAACCCTCCATATATGGTTAGGAGCTTTCATGTCTTAACATCTGTGGTCTGTATCCCTTCCTTTGGCCAACTTATTATTCCTGTAGGGTATCTAATTACTGGCGAGGTGTATGTTTATTCATAGGGGCCTGTTCTTGCCATTGAGCTGACTTAGATAAATAAATATACAAAATAGCTGTATTAATAATTAATAATATTAAATATTGTAGTGATTGCAACATCTGGAAAAAGGAACAGGAGAAACTAGAGAAATACCAGGGGAGCAGAGCTGGAGAAGGCCTGGACGTTGAAGGCATCAGTGGTGCCGTGGTCATTGGAGCACTTGGGAGCCCCAAACTGGAGGAGTGGCTGCAGCAGATCCCAGGAAAAACATCAGACATCTCAGTGCAGAAAAGAGCAATTCTAGGAACAGCAAAGACACTAAGCTCCCAGGCCTCTGGTAGAGGACCTGAGCTTGGAGGGACGAGGGGAGACCACCCGCAGAGGGTGAGGACGGTTTATATGTAATCAGAAAATTAGTTTTACCCTAATACTTTACGTTATTTAATAAAATGTTTTTGGATGGTGTTCACCATGTTCCGAAAAAAAGAAACTTAAAGCATAAATGTAGAATGCCTTTAGCGAAATACAATGAAACTGGTAGCTCTCAAGCTACTGGTTGAAGATCCCTGAATTATACAAAGTGTAATTTGGTTTGCTGGGGCTAGACAATCAAAGCTTCACTGACAGACAATCACAAACTGTATTAATTTTGTTTCGTTGCAACATTTATATTTCCACAATGGGGAAAATAAAGTAGTCATCTACTATACACACGGTGAGTGTGAAATGAATAACATGTACAAGTACAAGATCCAATTTAAGTCAAAACACAAATTGCCATTGTATTTAAAACATGGATACATTGTGCCAGGGACTTTGGCTAATTAAAAATAGTACAGATTAAAGTGTGATGAAGTGGTGGACTGTTCTGGCCCTGTGTGACCGGTGTCTTATCTGACCTTTACAGGCACAAGCTGCAGAAGACGCAGGAGACATAAGAGACCCTGAGGGCCACGTAAAGAAGCATAAGTCTAATGAAGCCGTCTACAGACCTTTTACCTTCTGTCAGTAAGATTTGACTCTTCAAAAGGTATTCTATGTTTGGCATCGGAGAAACTGGTGTGGTGTTACTTTTACAATGTCAAAATTTGATTTGATCAAAGGATAAATATATGAATATATAAATATATGCTTATGAATGGCATAGTGAACCACATTATGAAATGTCAATATTTAACGTATGCTTTATAAAACCATATAAGTTTAAACTCCTTGTGTCAGAATAGTGGATTATGAAGAATGGCATGAAATATTTAAAAAACATAGTCAACCAACAGGAAAATAGCGATACGGTGGCGTCCTCATAATGGAAAAAAAACATGGTTAACCTTTACCGTGCACTGCTCCTCACCACAGACTCTGCAGAGCCAGGCGCAGGAGTGCATCTAATAAACTCTCTAACCCTCTAATAAAAACACAAATGGACAAATTATTTAGGGCCATTTATCTGGGTCACAGAGAGTTAATGTAGCTAATTACGTTTGGTCAAATTGGGATGACATACTCCTGCGCTAACACAGACTCCTACTAATGACTTTCTACATTCGTGCACATATTATTTGTCACACTCAAGTGAAAATAGTCGTATATGCTGGTGAACAGTCGGGGAGATGCAAGCATCAGCAGTTGGACTACAAAATCAAAAAACAGTGATTGGACTTGTGTCTCAGGACTGCAGAATAGGAGTTCTATAGTTGAGGTGCAACTGTGCATTATGTCAGCGAGTCCCTGTTTAGCATTCACAAGGATGTGGCTCCCAGGCACCTGGCCAGAAGCCATGTTTTAAGTGACAGTTGAACTGAAATGCCAGATAATGCATACAAACTACACAGGCTACAGTATATTTGTGGTCTGCCAGACTTCACAAAGTGACCAAGCAGTGTTAAAGAAGTGTACTTACTCAGCATTGGCCATAATGCTGCTGGGTAATGGAGTGGTGACTATGTGTTGGTTGTCTCTCAGTCCTGATTTACTGCTGCACTTCACCTTTTCATCTGTTGGAGGTTTCTTTCATGTTGAACCTGGAAAGCACACAGTCGTTAGCACAAATTGGAAGCTGCTGCTAAATGTGGCAGACAACACATCTATTGTTAACATGGGAGAAGTAACCTGCGTATGGTGAAATGAGAACGTTCAGCTGGTTACTGAAGTCAGTGCAACATTGTATAAATAGACAAATCCCGTATGCTATGTCAAAATGATGTACTATAAACCTAACAAGAGTTTAGATTGGCTATCTGTCAATACAATGATAATGTTTGGGGAAGCTGCTTGATCGACCAAAAGTTCTAAATCCATGGCTGCTACAAATGGGCTTGCTTTGTATTCATTAAAGCCTATTAATAAACTGAATCGCATGAACAATCTTTAATCGATATTTTTAGTCACGTCTTACATAAAGTATCTTAGGTTTTACTTCAGAACATACCTGTACAAGATTTGCACTGATGGCGAGTGTGTGCCTGGCGTTGGTGCCTGATGACTCCCTTGTCGGTGAAGTACGTGGAGCAGACTTGCAGTGAGTGTAGGTTGTAGCTATCCTTAGCACTTTTGCTTTGGATGAGCACCACTGCCGCTGCTGCTGCCGCTGCTGCTGCTTTGCTTCCGCTGCTCCCACTCGCGCGGGCAGAATTTCGGTGGAAAAAAAACAAAACCAGGTTCAAGCTCAATCGCGAGAGACATCGTCACCCGAGCAGACCATATTAGCTTCTCTGCGTGTCACGGCGATCGTATTATTGGAGCGTTGTCCTGCTGGGCTGGCGAGAGTGATGTGTGTAGTCCGCGCCGCTCAGCGAGGGTTTCCCCGGCGAGCGCAGCGGGGAACCCTGGGAAAGGAGCTGTCCAGCCGCTGAAATGAGCCTGTCAAAGCCTCTGCTCACAATCCAGCCTTCTCCATAACAGCGCCACTTTTATCCAAGCGTCATCACATAATGTCGGAAACTGATCGTCAACAATTCATGTGACATTTGCATCGCTCCGGTCACGACATAGCGATCTAAAAATGATGTCCGTAGGATGGACGTGCGTGCGTAAATGAGTGCCTATGTGCAGCTAATTTCTCCACTTCCAGATTGAGGCCAAATTGAGAGCGGATTATTGCACGTATGATTTTATTAGCTTTACGCTTAGTAGGTCGCCCTTCTCTGAGGCATGAGCGGTATTATGCTTTCCCAAAATAAGGATACTATGAGAAAATAAATTATCTTTGCAGCAATTGGCTTAAACGTTTGTCATTCAAGGGGATTAGCCAGTCGATGGTTAAAGCGCACATCAATCAAACTCGAGCCCATCTTCCTCATGAACAAGCATGAACCTAGGTTTGGAAGAATGTAATAGGTGGAGGCTCACATTACAAGGAGTGTGCTGTTAATCATGTGGCCACAGAATCAAAGTGTAGGATTTCACCCTTTCATTGTTTGTAAACATAGGGCTTAGCTGGAGGCGGGAAGCTAGATCCATAAGACCATTTACATGACTTTGGTTGGCAGTCAGCTATTATCAGCTGTTGTATTGTTTTGATTTGAATTGCTTGTAGCAACATATTCTTGCAACATAACTTCCGCCAACCAAATGACTGTGGGAAAGGTCTATATATTTCCTTTGTAGTCCTTGTATTTAGTCTGAGACTTTAATACAAGCCATCTCACAATAAAATGTTAGAATTCTTAAACTTGCATAAAAAAGTATAATCTCTGGGCCACCAAAAATTGGTCTGAGGGCCGCATTTGGCCCCCGGGCCACACTTCGGACACCCCTGGTCTATAAAGGCACAGGTTATTTCCTCGGAAACAATCTAAGAAAGAAAAACAAAGGAGACAGGGAACACGGTTGAGCCAACTGAATGGTTGAGATTTATTACAACTAAAATTACTGGAAATTTACATATGATTTGGCACATCCTTAAAGTGCATTCACAAAAGATATTTTTGTAAGAAGCAAATTGTCACAAATATAGTGTAAGAATCAGATCATTGTGAACAATAACTAAACTTTCTTCATCATGGATAAGGCCAGTAAAAACTATGTTACTATATGATGTATTGGATTACATTTTTAAGGGAACATAGGAGAGAAAAATAGTCACGCAACGGAGGTGTGATCACAGACCAAGTAATACAAAAAGAACTGGAAGTTTTTGAGTCTTATATTTACATGTTACTAATCTAATCAATTTGCCAGGATGACTACACAATTAAGCTTTGTTAAATTTTCATCGCTTTGTGGTGTATTTGAGGTGGCACTGCATGCTTCTTACTCTGTACCTGAATGATCAGTTTGGAGGCCATTAAGGTATTTTTCTTCATCCTTAAAAAGTGTAAAAACCTGTGTAAGTGCTAAACAAGAGAATTTCAATCAAGTCAGCTTGATTTTGTGGAAGAGGCATCATACTTACATCGCTTCATTTAAAAGTGCTGCTGTTTAAATACAATTTAGCTAGATATACGGGGAGTACCAAACCTGTAACTGTTTTGAGGGAATTATATACATGTAATACAAACACTACTACATTAATGTGTCATACAAATATCTGTTTTATGCCCTTTAACAAGCTCATCGACGCCGCTCTGGTCAAGAGTGCAAACAGGAATTACATTTTCTAGATTGGTCAGAGGAAATCTTGACAGCTGCGTTCAGTAACATTGTCCTGACAACTGCTCATAGCACCCTTAATCTTCACTTTATTGTGGACATGCCAGCTAACCTACATGGACCAGTGTCATGACTGTTGTGTACTCATGCTGCAGCCCATCTGAGTCAGTGTCGCATAGTGTGTAGTCATCCTTTATGATCCGGTCACAACCAATTTCTCCATTGCCAAAGAGGCCAAAAAGGGGAGTATTAGGAAAAACTTTACGAAAGGCATCTGCTTCCACATTGCTTTGGTTATTGTAGTAATTCTGACCTCTCCCCAAACACGCAAACATTAGACCAATGGTGTTTTTTTCTGGAATTTTTGCTGCTTTGAGTCGTCGAATGGCAGCTTCTGCGGATTGTGGGGTACTGACGTCTTGATCCAAGAGGACAGACGCCCCTTGCACCTTGGAGCCGCTCAACGTAAGCCCAACTACGCCGTAAGCTCCCTGGCTGCAGCTAGAAAAGGGTTTACATGGAAAAAACAATCAGTATACTGCACAGTGATCATTCATACATTGCATTCCAACAATTCCCAATTTCTGAATTAGCTTGGTTGCCATGGTTTCCAGTTTCATTCAGCAGTTAGAACAGTGGACGGTGGGACAAATTCCTGTTACAGCTGCACAGTTTTGCATTTAAGCACTGCTAATAATGTGAACGGTAGAAAAAGGAAAGGAATATACCTCACAAAAACCTACCTCACCATCAAAGCTCTAATGTGAGCTGTTTTTGTGCTGTATACTACTTCTCTTTACTACCATCA
This sequence comes from Lesueurigobius sanzi, assembly GCA_900303255.1. NCBI lineage: Eukaryota > Metazoa > Chordata > Actinopteri > Gobiiformes > Gobiidae > Lesueurigobius > Lesueurigobius sanzi. The sequence goes on along the minus strand of OMNZ01062913.1, from coordinate 14,419 downwards.
CATTATTAGCAGCGCTTTAATGCAACATCAAGCTGTAACAGGAGTTTGTCCCACCGACCGCCGTTCTAACTGCCGAATGCAACTGGAAACCATGGCAACCAAGCTAATTCAGAAATTGGGAAGTATGTTTTGATGATATTTAGTTACCATTGTTTGGGAGGAGAGAATACACTATCCACTAGACCCCCTGCAACAAGAGCTTTGGTCTCTGCTAATGGCCCCAGGAACTGATTTATAAAGCGTGCTCCTCCAGATTTATATGCTTCATAGACAAACAGCAAAACAACACGCAGCTCTGGGTTATCAATAAGTCCTGAAATAGAGGCAAAGCAGAATAGTTGGCATGGACATGTGACGCAATAATTATAATAACAATAATAATAAATTTACCTGCTTCTTTCATGGCTGTGGAGGAAATGGTCTTTTTACAAAAATGAAAGGGCTTGACTTGAACTCCATCAATGTTGGGGAACATAATGGCAAATCCCGCCTCCCCTTCCTGATACTCTTTGGGAGGTGCACTGCGGGAACTATGGGGAGTTACTGCAGTAATCACAGAGCAGAAGGTTAAACATTAAAACATCTCGTTGAGGTTAAAAACATTGGTCTGAATCAGGGTCTAAGTCAGTGGCATTTTCTGCATGGGGTGCAACTTGGGGAAGGACATACCTCCAAGTGTGTAATCACCAGCAACAACAGATAGCCTTTTTATTTTGTACATTATGTAAGTGAATGCAAGGATGTAAAATATGGGGGGGATAGGGGGGTTATAACCCCTCCAATATTTAAACCTGACTAATGTAACCCCCCCAAAATTTTTGTCCAAACAATAGGGGGCTCAGTTTCGACCCCCCCAATATTCGATCAAACGTTACGCCCTTGAGTGAATGTATTTGTAGTACAGTGCAGTTTTTATAATGTATTTTCATGTAAGATTTTTTGTGTAAAAAATGGTCGTCTGGAAGTCCTCATGGAAATCTTTGATTTGACATCTGTAAATCCCTTCACTCTAGGCCTTACACTTTCTCCAGGCTTCTATTACCCACATCTTCACATCTGCCTTTGTCCTGAAATTCATTAAATTATTTAAAAGTAAGAAAAATATATCTATGCCAGGTGTGCCTGATTAAGATGCCTGCCAACAACAGACCCCTGTCCCCTGGCATAAGCATTAGTTAGCAAACAGATACTCACAGACTATACCAGGGCTGGAAATGCCCATGACATCACAACCTTTGGGAAAGAGTAGATTGACATCCTCAACTGGGTCAGTACTATGGCGGCTTCTTTTTGCTTCGGTAAAGACACAAGCGTTAGACATTAATAAACAACACATTCATGGAGTACAGTGCAGCCGTATACCTGAATGTCTATAACACAAGTCTTGTCCGTTGAAAGTTTCGCAGTCCACCATGGCCAAGACAGTTTTGGGCAGCAGAAATACATTCTGTGGACCATAGAAACTATCAGGTAAAGTGCACGTCAGACCATGCCACAGTCCTCGGGCGACAGAAGCATACCTTCACCTCCTCGGACAGAGCACTGAAGAGCCCATGGACACCAGAGCTGCAGGACCCAGAGGCGGACACCCAGCCCAGATCCTGCTGAGTTCTTAGCACTCGACGCGCACAGTTCCTCCACAATCTGCACACACTAAATAAAACAGATGCATGTCAGCTGAAAGGTGCCTAACTTCACTACTTTTCCATATAGGTTCCCTTTTACTGTCGCGCGCCATCTCTCTTGAAAACACGCGTTTAATTAACTTTCACTTGTTTAGCCGGATATATTAGCTACATATTTAGCAGAGTTACCTTGCGATTTGAAGTAATGACTTTGTTGGTACAAAGGTAAGAATTCTCTCAACCACTTCTGCTACATTACTGAGGACATAAGCAGCTTTGCTGTCTTGAACAGAAACAGAATTTAGATTTTCCCCCATGTCTCGGATGGTGTTTTCTAGAGCTTATCCACAGACTTCCGCCTTCAGCCCGGTTCTGGTGCGATAGGGTTTCACACTGCCGCCTATCGGTGTGGAGGAGTCAGTCTGCACGCTCAGCAAGATTTTAAGAGCACCCTTTCATTTGTTTGTAAACATTGGGGGCTAGCCTGGAGGCGATTTCCTTTGTAGCTGTTGTCATAGTAACAAAGAAATGTCTATCTGTTGTTGGAAATAGCAGATAAAACCTTATTTTATAGTCTTACAAATTACATTCCTCTTGTTCTTGCAGGGTTAAGCCACAACAGGACATTTTTCAGTTGTAGTTTTACACTTATAATCGCTAGTTTTAGTTTAATCTCATTTCTCTTGCTCACTTCCTGCCTCCAGTTGATGTCTGTTGATGTAAGCAGTGAAAGGGACCCAGCACCCCGCCTGCAGCTAAGCCCCAAATGTTTACAAACAATGAAAGGGTCCATTGGTGCGAATTGCAATTTTAAATAAATGTATAGACGATAAAACTAAACAATTTATTCACGTTTAAAAAATGAGACAAATCAAACAAGTGAAATGTACTGCGGCTGTATTAGTTCATATTATTGCAGACATACACATTTTTACATTTGAGGAGAAAAGTAACTGGACAGCATTTTACAAAAAACACATACAAGTTCTCTTAAATAACCATGGCTTAGTGTACGTTTTTTATTAATAATTATGTGCAGTATTTTAGTCATACACTGCAAAATATACCAAAATATACATATAAACATAATACACATAGTACCTGATTTGTTGTTACAATGTTTCAACCGCTACCTTGTGTTGAGCTAGTTTTGTCTCATTTACATACAGACATAAATACACAAGGTCCCATGCATTCAGCAGCAGCGGCGGAACAGAGGAACCACGCATAGTTGACGATAGTGGACAGATCGGTCAAAGGTTACACATCTCCAAGAGTGTCTGATCCAGCATCTGTTTTCCTCGCAGGTTTTCTTCTTGAGCATGTGAGAGTTTATCTGTTAATATAGCATTCAATCTGTTAAAATCATTACAAATAAAAATGGGACAAAACAAATTTTGCTACAACATTAAGTCTATAATACAATGTGGATTAGATATGTTCTTGCATTTGGAACCATTTGGAACATGATTTCAAAGTGAGGAAGTAGGGTCTGGGTTGTACATCAAGGGTTATAATACAAGGTGCTCCCAAACAGTCCCATCCCAGAATATATATTTTTATACATTAGCTATTGCCAAGGCTGTAGCGTATGATTTATTATGGATTTACCACTTGAAGTCAAAACCAGTCACTTTTGGTTTATGCAATAAATCAGCAACAACGATCTCTCTCAAATGTTTTGTAAAAAAATACTAAAAAAAAAAAAGATAGGACTGTGTTTCAAGCTCAATTGTGAGTGTATACGCATGTGCTATTGAAATGATTATAAAATGTTGTACATTGTATTATGACAAAATAAAAGCGCTTTACCCTTTACCTTTTTTACCTTTAAATGTTTTATGCAGAAATAAACTTTTTTTCACTAGCCAAGATATTATTTAGTAAAGCTATACTCGAGTGTGAAAGAAAAAACAGTGCTGCTTAGGGCTGGGTACCTTTAAATCTACCAGTAGTTTAACAATACTGGTACCTGAACGATACTTTCTTCGATACCTATGCTACTAGAACCATAAAACAAAACAGTAATGGTCATTTATACCCTAAAATA
>OMNZ01062913.1:0-10724 GCA_900303255.1 Lesueurigobius sanzi | reverse complement strand
CTCTAAACTAAACTAAAATACCATTTATTTTTATTCATTTATTTGAGCTGAAACAACCAAGCAACTTTCTTCAGTGCTGCCTCATGACCTGCCAGGCATCAAAGCTTGGCTCTAAAAAAGGTAAATATTTTTAGGTACCTTTTTTTAATACCATTAATACCTAAAAACATTTTTCAACACAATACTGGTATCGTTTAACGGCACCCATCCCTAGTGCTGCGTCTCAAAAAAGGCACATTATTACGTTTCTTATTTTTCTAACAAGCAGATTGGTAACAATTCATTACAAACAGTAAGGATTTTTGATAGTTTTGCATCTAGAATTCAGATCTAAGGCTACAGGGTGACTTTGGAATAGAGTTATCATATACATATTGCCCCAGCCAAGATAATAACCAATTGTATAGAAAAATATACGTATAAACTTCAAGCAACATCAGCATGCATCTTGTATTTTCGCTTTGTGAGCATAACAAAGTAATGTGGAGTTATGGGTTTACGCCTCATTCAAGGCTACTCTGAGTTCATTGGTGAGAAGACGATTTTTCTCAAGCTGCTTGTATAGATGGTCTGAACAGTCAGAAAGCAAGTAAGAGAAAAGGAAAGAGACACAAAGAAGGTTAGTAAAATGTTTGTGAAAGGCCATTATAAAACAAGACATTTTAGTTTATGTCAAAAGCCTCAGTAAAGAATAACTGTAGCTGCAAAACTGTATGACATGTATAATGCCAATGTCATCATATAGGAGGTTCTCAGTCGCACAGGAGTTGTCTATCGTTGGCAAAAGATTCTTCAGTCTTCATCTATACTCTGTAGTTGAAGTGTAGGACGTTTGCCTTTTATCCAAAAAGCTTCGCCAGGAAATGAGTAGATAGTACAGTGTCTCTCCACTGTACCGTTCCTGGCATTCCTCTTCTTTGCAATGGATTGAGTAAACTACATTGCTCGGTTTGTGGTTTGTCTTTAGGGTGAACAATTTTTTGTCTTAATGTGTTCATTGGTTTGCGATAGACTGGGATGTTTGTCTAAACATCTTCTGCGGTTTCTCTGAAACTCCCGCTACATCAGGCACAACCACTCCTCTGGAAGAGAGAGCTTTAGCGGCTCTCAGTCGGCTGTGCATCTACATCTCAAAGCCACCAATCACTCATTTAAAGACAGTGAGGTTAAAATTTTAACAAAAGAAAATTAAATGGTTTGAGAGGAGTCAAAGAAGCCATATTTGTAATCCATGATATCATATTTTGTCCATCAATGAACCGCAATGGAGGACTGAGGTTTAACTTAGCCCCGGTCTACAACAACATCCTTAGACAGAAACCACACCTATGTCATGCTAATGAAGTTGGTCTATTGGCCAGGGCAGGACTATAGACAAGTGTGGACAGCCTTAGAACTAAGCCCAGGGTAGGTCAATAGGAAGATAGACTAGCATTAATTAGGTGTGAATAGGTCAGATGTTTGTACAACCTTTAGAACCAAGAGAGGTCTTAGAGGTTAACTCCTACTGGTTTCTCCTTAAGAGACCCATGAGCATGTCAAATCTACTAATTTGCTGACAAAGCTTTTTGGATAAAGAGCGAAACTACAGAGTACAGATGAAGACTGAAGAATCTTTTCCATACAGGAAGACATTATGGATACTTATGTGGAAAAACACAAATAAAACGTCGGTCTTCTCAGAGTTAATACGCCTTTTTAAGTAAGCAACAGCCACTTTTGTAGACATGTATAAACGTTTTAAAGAATCTTTGTTTCACCTTGAGGTTATACCATGCAACAGTCCTCTCAAACAGAAAAGGGAACAATTGATGGAGAGGAGCGTCAGCGTTTATTCAAAAGCTACTCAACAAAATAAATAAAACACAAATGTAGACAGAAATCAAAAACGATAGGACAAATGAAAATGAAGAAACATGGCAGGAGAAAAGGGTAAAAGACAGACAGATGGAAAAAGGTGTTTATTTTACAGAAAGCGGTTTGGCTCAAAGAGATGAATGACAGGTGAACACATGGATAGCAGCAGCTATGGCCCAATGTGCAGTAATTACAGAGCAGTGCAGAGGTATAGAAACAGAGAAGTAATGGTGTTGGGCAGAGCTGTGCACAAGAGAGATGATGGTGTTCCACCAGAGGCTGGCTTCTGTGTGCAAGTAAAGATTTAGCTGTGAAGAAAAACAAAGCATGTTGGAAGGAGGAAAGGAAAACAAATCAAAAGGGTCCAAATACAAAATGGAGAACAAAATGTGGAGGAAGGGGAATTTGTAGTAATGTTAGGGGAAGTTTAAATCACAATCACACATTAGTTTAACTATTCTATCCAAATAATGTTAGGCAAGCTTTTTATAGTCTTCCAATTCTGTCTCCCTCCTGATATTTTTACCAACATGCCACAAGAGGGAGCACTTGCACACTTTAAACTGTTAGGAGGCTATGGACTAAAGGACAAGCAGGTGGTAAATTACATGGAGGTCATGTCGTTGAGGGCGTGGTCCAGCTCCTCGCTGATGGCCTTGTACTTCAGTTTCTGGGCATAAAGCTCATCTATTGTGTGTTTGTAATAGTGGAGAGACACGTGATTGGAAACACAATGAGAGAAGAAATAAGGTCAGAAAAATCCATGTAGAAAAAGAAACAATATACAAATGGTAGACAAAGCAGGATAGGAATAGGAAGGGTACATGGCGCAGCTGCTCATGGTTGTGACAGATTCCAGAGAAGTCACAGAGAAAAGGCATTTGCATGTTTCTTAACCCCGTGACATACGTGGCCTTGAGCGGTCACTTCAACACAATGCCAAACAGCACTCTGGTGAGAAATGCTGTATCCTAGATTTATATTCAACTTTGTAGTGGGTGACATGAGCTTAGGCAACTGTAAAGATTTGTACCCTACACTGACTTGCATTAATGTTACCTTTCAGTTTAATTTAAGGAGTATTAGTTACTCTACTCCACTGCTCAATTGTACAATATCATAGTATTTTTAGAAATAGGAAAGGACTCATACCCTCCAAATCGTCGATGGTCTTCTCAAGCTTGGCGACGGATCTCTCAGCGAACTCAGCACGGGTCTCAGCCTGATTGTAGGAGGACACAACATTAGTACATTTGACTTATAACTGTAACTGTTGTGCCTGCAATTAACATGCAATTTGTTCTTCAGGCAAATCGTAGTATGCTCACCTCCTTCAGCTTGTCTGTCAGGACTTTGATCTCCTCCTCGTACTTGTCCTCCTTCTGCGAGTACTGTTGTTGCAAACCACAAGAAAATGTTATGCTCATTTCATAATATATATATATTTTTTAAAAGTTGAACAAGTCTGTCATTTACACCACACCTTCTCAGCCTGAGCCTCCAGAGACTTCAGGTTGTTCTGTACGGTCTTCAGCTCCTCCTCAAGTTCAGAGCATTTGCTGTAAGTGACAACCACGCAAGACAATATTAAAAGACAAGTAACAGAAAAATAAGCCAAGAAACAAACATGATGAACAGGTTTACCCCTCAGACAGCTCAGCGCGCTCCTCTGTACGTTCCAAGTCGCTCTCAATGATCACCAGCTTACGGGCCACCTGAAGTCAAGATGCAGACAAACTCAGTGAAATGAGCACATACCAGCTGTTCTGGAGGGAAAATCGAAGAGGGACTTCAAAGCTCAAAGTCTGTGACAGCTGGGAAAACTCACCTCCTCGTATTTGCGGTCAGCCTCCTCAGCAATGTGCTTGGCTTCCTTCAACTGGATCTCCTGCAGTTCCATCTTCTCCTCATCCTTCATCGCCCTGTTCTCAATAACCTTCATGCCTCTGTGAGAGAGAAATCACCAGTCAGTTTCAAACAATGTGCATTTTTCACACCTAAGTGAACTTGTACGCCATGTCATGAAAGTCATATTTACGCACCAGTACTGACTTAAGGGGAGTACAGGTGTATGATTTTCAATACAAACCTCTCGCTCTCATCAGCAGCCTTCTCAGCCTCCTCCAGCTTGGTCAGGGCTGTGGCCAGACGCTCCTGAGCACGATCCAACTCCTCCTCAACCAGCTGGATACGTCTGTTCAGGGAAGCTACATCACCCTCAGCCTAAGTCAACATAAAAGAAATTATATATTAGGATAGTACCATTTAAAATCAACACAGGTGTTACAAAGAAGGGTCAAGTTGTGTTTTAGCTTGATTGATTTATGGTAGAGGAGCATGGGCATGTTTTCAGTCCTACATGTTTGACAAGTCATATTTGTCCATTGAACACCCATAGTCAGATAAGGGCACAATTGTTGTTTGTACAATGCCATCCTGTGCTACTATGTGGACAAGTAGCCTGTAGCCTAATAATGTAGCACAGTGGGTGTTCTGTCTGGGATGCGCATCAGTGATGCTGTTAGCGTTTTATATGGGACGGATTGTTTATTCTAGACGCTCGGGGTGGTGCCTCTACGCACGTCCAACTGGGACCATTTCAAAGTCTGTAACTGGCTTGCTTTACGCCAGTACAAATCATAGCTAAGCAGGCCTAGCAGCCACGCTTTTTGACCAGATTTACGTCTAATGCCGTCGGCCGCCTGGAAACTAATTGCCTTAAATCATTAGCAGTGGCTTACTGCTTCCCTAGCGCTCCTCTCCGCGTTTAGTTCCCGTTGTAGTAGAGATGCTCGATCCTCCGCTGTGTCGGCCTGGTCCTGTAACGACTTGATTTTCTTCTTCACAGCTTCCAGAGAGCTCCCACCGGCCATTTTTACTATTTTTTTGTGTCGGCTAGGCTAGTATTCGCCCCAACGTGGAATAGCACTACTTGAACTGGAGATGCGACGCCTTTGATCCCAGCCCCCACCCGCTTTAATCAAGCCTTGATGAGGATTGGAACGTGCCATAAACCCGGAAGTAGCCAGTGCCTCAACCGTGAATGTATCGCAACATAATATTATTTTTCTACAAAATAAATTTAAAAAGCCTTTGCAATGTGCGCATGGTTTAGTTTATATGCTGTTTTTCTAGTATATTTAGGTTTTGAAAACCTTTATTTTAATTTTAGGGATTATTTGTTTTTTTGCGAGCATCCCTTGTTGGTAAATTGGTCGCACCCAATCGAAATCACTGTTCCAAACACCATAGAACCGCCGTCTACGCTGCATAAATAACAATAATAAGATGAATAGCAACAACACTAATAATAACACTAATATTAATAATAATAATAATGGTTGATTGAAGGAAATCATATTTTATTCTTAGAAATTATTTTATCTCTCATTTCAAAGTATGTGTACAGTGTACCCTCTGAACACTCACTGCTCAAACTGATCATCAGGAGCTGTGACCTGCTCTATCTCTCACCAGACACAACAATCTATGTCCAACTCCCACACTTCTGCAGCTTCATAACTGGAAATGTATGTAAGGACTTTGTTTTAAAATGGGAAAATATTGTTCTTCTCTTTTTTTTTCCAGAAAGCAAAGAAATGAAGAAGTTTTTTTTATCATAAATTTGCTTATACTTCTATCCAAATTCTATCTTCACAAATGCAAATACAGTAAGCAGAAACCTAATTTTAGGCACTTTTACAGTGATACTCTCTCATATTTAAAAATTTTGGAAAGATCTGAAAACAAAAAGGCTTTAAAAACAATAAATATATGTATGAAACTTCATATTTTTGAAATTGTATGAAACATATTTAATATATGTGTACCCCCTGGCATATGTTTATGAATGTTAATGATTATTTTTGTATACTTTTGTATACTTACCTTGAAGAAAATAAAAGTTAAAAAAAAAAAATCTATGTCCAACTCATCCCATAGATAATTGTATCCTTTGATAACTGTTGTGACCTTTAACATGTTTGAATCAGGTGTATACATTTTTTTGTAAATGTTATAATTTTGTAAAAAGTTTTTGCAATAATAATATCAATAATATCAATAATAATAATAATAATAATAATAATAATATCATGAAGAATATTAAACAAGACAGCTGTAACTTAATCGGATATTCACTTAGTGCTAACTGACACCAGCGCGACCATAAATCTGTCATGGATTGATGGACCAAATATGCTTGTAAAATACTGCCCTGAAATCCTACACTTGCTTCACCCATGCGCCTATGGAATGCACTTGGAGGTCAGTACACTGTGACCCGACCATATAGAGCACAGGGCAGGCTAAATTTACCTGTGTACAAATCTAAGGCAACGTCCATCTTCTTGGTCCTTTCTACTTAATTGTTGTAGTACTCATTCATTACTCTAGGGGGCATGAAGTTATTTTGATGTAGGCTATTTAGTGTGTCCAGTAGAGTGGGCAAATGCAATCAGTATCCTTTTCCGCCAGCATCTCGTCTCTTCAACTCACGTCTGTGGCTTTCTTCTCAGCGAGCTCAAGTTTCTCCTGGGCATCCTTCAGAGCCTCAGAGTATTTGTCCAACTCATCCTCAGTTGCCTTCAGTTTCTTCTGCAGTGCCACCAGGTCATCCTCAAGCTAGGCCACAGAACAGACACAGTTTCAGCACAAGTAGCCGAGGTCTAATCATAATGAACATATTAGTAACTGCAATTGCAATGTATACATAATAATGAGTTTGAATGCATATTGTTATACATGTCAATATATTTTGATTGGATAAATCTAAATTGCATCTGCATTTAGGCTGTTTCTCACATTTATAGGCCAAATTAAATTACAGACGTGTAAAATATTTCATTTATTGTATATTACTGTATTGCATTAAATTGCCAACATTTATTTATCCAATTTGTTGGAGTGATGGAAGCACTACAGCCGTGCGTAAAAACCTACCTGTTTGCTTCTGTCCTCAGCGGCTTTCTTGTCTGACTCAGCCTGCTCAGCTCTGTCCAAGGCATTTTCCTTGTCGAGCTTCAGCATCTGCATCTTCTTCTTGATGGCATCCATGGCTGCTTAGTGTCGGTGGTTCCACAAACCAAAAACAAAGAAACTGATAGAACGGATCGGAGCGCCTGAACCCTACCGGACGCCAAGCTGGAGTGCGAGCTCGCTTGGTTGTAGTGAGACAAATATGCCTTTTGGCTGGCCAGTTACTGGATACCCAATACTTTTTTGGACACAAGCGCAGCTGTTTGCCAAGGCGGGCCTGACTTTTTTCCCTGTTCTCCTTAGTGATTCGCTGTCTCTAGACATTTGACAACTTCTATGACTATAGATGGGACATGGGCGTCAGGGTGGGGAGACGCCTCCCTCACACGAAGACGCCTTCTTCTAACACCCTCCAAGCACCGGCATGCAGGAGGAAACATAACGTGTAAGGATTAGGAGGTGTAATGCCTTTCACAAGTTATTGTGCAGAAACGCACTGGTTACATTTGCCACATATAATGTCCCAGAATGGCATTTGAGCACAAGGTGAAGGCGAGTCTAAAGAAAACTAAGGCCTACATTGTCATGGAGAGATGTGATGCTACTAACTATTCAGATAACGCAAATACATCCGATTGGATAAGCCCCTGTGAAAGATTTTGTGCCCATGAGTGGTGTCATGTATCTCATGCAGCTTACAGTGTATAGCTGCCACTGATCATCTCACTCTAAACACTGTTGAACAAGCCAGATGGTTTAGGTAGAGCCTCATAATCAAGTTAGACCCTCTTCACTTTATCACATAACTAACACTTATATGAAACTCAATGGACAAGACATAGACTGAAAAATCCAGAGGCTTTGGCATTCCGGCAGCCCCCTCATGAGCCTCTATAGGCCGTGCAGCTGTCACACTGAGCTCTGGACTGGGGAAAAGTTAATCAACATTACTGTTCATTACAGTAATCATTGTAACCTTTACTCTCCAAGGTGACTGGACTGTCTGTCTGAGTTCATTGTAAAGACTTTTAGTCTTTCATAACTTTAAAAGCACAATAAAATAAAGACATATTTGCTTGTTTTGAAAGCTGCTGCTGCAACTACTATTTTGTTTACAGTGTGCCAATATTTGCATTTAGTTCTCTGACCACAGCCTCGTTCTCAAAAGTTTCTCCATATTTTAACTGCATATTTTTGGAATCACCCAAACAGCACCTGCTGAATTCTGTCTTTGAGCTGTAAAGCCACTCCCCTTCTTTTTTCCCCCTAGAAGTTGTTCAAATGTGGTGTTCATTTGTTCTTACAGTTATATGTATCTCGTTATGTATTAGAGCCATGAGGCAAAAATGTCAGTGAATGTCATGACAAATACCCATCTTTAATTCTGGCACCAGAGATTTACAGCCTCTTCCCTGAACAGCTGAAGAATGACTCACATCAAGGATTGAACACGTGTTCTTTGCTGTATTTAATCCCACAAAGCTTTTATCTCTTCAGTAGTTTTCATTATCACAGAGGTGGTCTTTCTTCCTTGGGGGCTTTTTAAGACGCTCAGCTGTCATAGAGGTGTCATCCTGCCATGCATTCTGTTCAGCAGCCAGTCCAGCATACCATTCACAGAGTACAGAGTACAGAACCTTGGGTGCTATATGAACCTACAGGTATAATGGTGAAATTATTATATAATCGGAAAATGTATTTTTGATTATTTTTCATTCAATGTTTCATTCAAATCTAAATAAATAAAAAACTACCCATTACTTCTTGAAGTTGATGTACATTAGTAAAATTAAACATATATCTGTTTCATTTTAGATATTACTGATGGCCTTCATACGTCTCCTTAAAGCCTATAGCCTAACTCCAACTGTGTGGAGGATGTTACAACTGCAGAATTGTCAACCAGTGATTCAATTTTCTTCATAATACCTTTTGAAAGAAAAGTTTACTTTGTATTAATATAATTTAAATAAAGTATTAATATTTTTTAATATTAAAGTATTAATGAGTGTATTTTAATACCTACATAAGCTGTGATATTTCCGCTGTGACCCTGACAAAGATGGCTAAAGTGTTTTGATAAATGGAATAACCAACAGAGTGGTTGAGGTCTCCTCTATTGGTATGTAGTCTGCTGTAGTCATCAGAAACTCTATCTACTTTAGCTTTTAATATTAGATTTAGGCCATAAAACTAATGGACGAGCTGTCTCCCTATCAGCTGCTAGTTCCCATCAAATTCAATGCCCCTATTTATGTTCCAGTGCTTTTTTACTCCTCCCAAAAGTTCAATTGAAAGAGTATTGTAGGTTTGAATACGTGATGTTTCCACAGTGACTACGTAGGTGCTAAATTTAACCTAACATTTGAGCAGTTGAGTGGTCGGGAGGGTTGAGGACGGAGCAGCTGTGTCGCTGTAATTGACATTGCCTCTTTGAGTTTTAGTGGCTGACAAATTTAGAACCAGTCTCAGTTTGAGTCTCAACTCAATATAGCAACAAGTTTGATGCTGACTAAGGAATACCGTGTTGTCCCGTCTTTCAACTGATGGAGATGCGAAGAGGCCCTTTTCCCCTTCACGTGTCGGCCCCCAAAACCATGGGGCAGCGAGTGAAAGTGAACTTTGCTTTGAGCGAGGAAGGAATTTGACAAGCTCAGAAAAAAGAAAACATGCAAATTCAATATTCCAGTTGATTAATTTATGCCCGAAAAGGAGAGGGAAGAAGAAAACTTGAATGTGTGTGGTAACTATTTGTTCATCCAATAGGTTATATTCACAGCTTTCAAGAATTAGGGCAGAAGCCGTATACAACACGAGTGGCAAAAAAGTCATAATAAAAGATCCACATATGTAGAACCTTATCATTTTATGTTTAATTTGGCACAGTCAGCCTTGTTGATTGGATATTTCAAAGTTCAAAGCTAGCTTGATTCATTATATTATTCATTACATGTGAAACATCTATGCAAAATCAAAATTTCACGACTCATTAAATCATTTTCTCAAAGCCAATAAATCAAGACGGCTGGACATTTCTTGATTCAGATGACAGATGTTTTGTGATTAGCCAAATCAACAAGACCCACAAGACTCTGCTCAGGACGTTTCATGACTCACAGAGACTGGAGGAGCTGGTCAGGAGGGCCAGCTCTGTCCTGGGGCCCACTGGACTCTGTGGCGGAGGTGAAAGATGGGATTTTGGCCAAGTTCACATCTTCAACATGGACGACACCTCGCACCCACTGCACAGGACTGAGCTGAGCTGCTCCTTCAGTGGAGACCGGCTCAGAATCATTGGAGCCACTGTCAATGAGAGCAAGTACAACTAAAACGTACAAGTTATAGGTACTTTTACTTTACTTAAGTCAATTTTATGATTAATACTTCTTACTTTTACTTCACTACATTTCAGAGCCTGTATCTGCACTTTCTACTGCACTACATTTATAAAACTGGGTTAAAAGTTAAAAGTACTTCATTTTCAAAGTGACCTCTCTACAATGAACTGGTTTAGTCCTGATTTAGACCTGGTTTAGTCCTAGTTTAGTCCTGGTTTAGTCTTAGTTTAGTCTTGCTTTAGACATGGTTTAGTCCCGGTTTAGTCCTAGTTTAGTCTTGCTTTAGACGTGGTTTAGTCCCGGTTTAGTCTGGATTTAGACCTGTTCTAAACCTGACTTAGTGGTTTACTTGCTTAGTCGTAGTTTAGATCAGGTTTAGACCTGGTTTGGTCCTGGTTTAGACCTGGTTTGATTCAAAAGATTAAAAAAAAAATCCTGCACATTAAACTCTTAATAAATGCTTTTGCTTTTTTACTCTTTTTACTAATAAAGTACATTTTACAGTGAATACTTTTACTTAAGTAGAAATCTTATCTGATATTTCACTTAAGT
>OMNZ01062912.1:0-30100 GCA_900303255.1 Lesueurigobius sanzi | reverse complement strand
TATGGTCAAAGAAAATACTTCTTTAACTGTAAAGAGTGAGATTTTGAGAGTATTTAGCAGTATTTTACCTGATAAATTGGAGTTTTTGTCATTCTTTTTCTAACTAATCAACAAAACCGTCGACGTAGGGGGTACTCGGAGTATAAATGAAGGGCCCAAGGGGTACGTGAGACAAAAAAGGTTGGGAACCACTGGTGTAAAGCACTGAACCAAATAGTGTTAAATAAAAACGTTGATAAATATATGATTGCGTATATAAGGAGAATGCACCTAAAAGAATGATGTGCGTAAGTTCCATCCAAAATTCTATTTGCTGAATACAATTTAACTACAAAGAGGCTCATTTATCAAACGTTTGCTTGTGTGCAAAACAAGTAGCACGGACGAAAGTGGCTCAGCAGCAGAGGCCCCATTCCCTGATTTCCACATCAGATTTGGGGTCTTAATACTGTAATACTGTAATGCATGCAATTACAAAGGGTAAATTGGTTGAATAATGCTGAAAAATAGACATTCACTATTTTCCAACATGATCCAGGCGTTTTTGAATCCAAATGCCAAGGTTTTACAGCCCGGTCCAGACATCAATGAACCACTGATGAACCACTGGGACAAACAGCCACTGAGAGGTACGATTATCATGTTTATTTATTTAGCTTCTTACTGATAAAATAAGATCGGTTTCTCTCATCAGAGTAAACTTGAAGGGCTGCAGCTATCGAATATTTTTGTAATTGAGTATTCTGACGATTTTGAAATTACACTTTTGTGTTTGTAAACAACGAAACACTTTTGTGTTGGTAAACAACCAAATATGAACGACCTCCTAAAATGAGCAAGCAATTGTCAGTTGTTGATGAAACTTTTATATATATGCTAACGAATACAGCTTTGTCTATATTTAGCATTTATTAATACCTTATGTGTGGTAAGCAGTGTTGGGAACGTTACTTTAAAAAAGTAATTAGTTATAGTTACTCACTACTTGCTCCAAAAAGTAACTAGTTACTAACTGAATTACTCTATAGTAAAAGTAACTCGTTACCAGGGGAAGTAGCTATTTGCGTTACCGTTTAAAAAAAAAAAGTTGCTATATGTCAAAGAATTTGGATTTTTTTTGCAATTTTCACAAGTGAGTTGAAATGAGTAGAACATCAGTGTTAAGCATGTTACTTTAAAAAAGTAATTTGTTACTTCTTCCAAATTATATATCTATTTTTCATTTTTCATCTAGTTTTTATGTATTTTATGCTGCCACATAAAGGAGTGTTCTCAAAGAGAATTTTGTTGTGATTAAGATGAGAAGACAAGATAAGATAGCTATTATAGATAGCTAAAATAGCTATTTACTGGCCAAAGTAATTACTGAATTATAAACAAATCTACAAGAAAAACACAATTTTTTGCTTGTTACAGTAAGCATAAGCCTGATTTAGCCACATGATCACCAATAACTCTCAGAGTCAGCCTTTACTTTAAATCTATGACCAACCAGAACCCATCGACACAACTGTACACAACAACAACACAAGGCTAAAGTTAGAACACGCCGCTGTATAACCACTGACCTGACGTCTTTCAGCAGCTAATGGACAAACACCGTATTTACCAAAGGCACAATGATATTAGAACATGTCGAGGCTAATGTCAGCGCTTGTGAACAGCGATAAAAGAAAAGCTAAGTAAAAAAAAAACACTACAGACTCACCGATATCACCGTGGGCCTTTTAAAGTCCAAAGACATGACAGCTCCAGCTCTCGCTCTTCACTCGCTCACCACCCGCTTATTTACCATCCAAACGAGTAGTCAAATAATGAAATATATATATCCACATACTGTATATCCGCAATGAAATCCATTACAGAGAACCGCGTGTGGCGCGTGCAGTGTTTAAACCAATGAACATTTCAGGACACACTTAGCCCCGCCCAACACCTCCTCTGATTGGTCCGTTGCCAATCACCTTTTTGGAAAGAGAGAGAGAGCAGCTGGATCTAAGGGACGCTCCTCTTCTTTGGGCCGTAATAAAATAAATCCATGCGTTACTTAGACAGTAACGGGAACGCTGTTCTAACAGAGGAAATAGTAGCTAAATATATTACTAATTACTGGAAAATGTAGCGGAATTAATAACGCCGTTATTTGTAAACGCCGTTATTCCCAACACTGGTGGTGAGGGCGTGTTTTGAGATGTAACCTTGTAGAGGCACCGAGTCCATTTGCGTGAGGATGTTTTCTGTTCAGGTGCTGCAGCATTGAGGAAGCAGTGCTACGGTCGGCTAAATCCATTTTACTGTATATACACTGGGCTATGTTGTCCGCCTTACGAAGCGTAAAATGGCCCCACACTTTAGACTAGGGATGGGAATTGATAAGATTTTATTGATATCAATGTCATCAATAATTTTGCCTATCGATCTGATTCTTTATTGATTTGCTTATCGATGCCTCACTTGTCTGTGTGTTGTGGGAAAAGCAAGGAATGCAAATGCAAAAATACAATGTATATTAATACTACTATAAATAAGTATCAAAGGATTTATCATAAAAAACCTGGTAACTGTAGTTTAAAATCTACAAACATCTTCTAAAACTTGCCGACGGGGAGCTAGGGCACTCAGCCTGACATCAGTCTAAATATAATGGTAACATTTGTACAAACAGAATGCTTCTCAACAAGTGTCTGAAATATAGCACTCATTTAGTTTGACCTTGTTTAGCGGAGCTTACGGAGCTGAAGCTGTAGTAGAAGAGTCAGATGGACTTGTTCGAAGCCAATCGAAAACATGACATTTGTGTATTTTAATGCCATGATGGTGAGGTGTTTAAGCTGTGACTGCATTACCACCTTTGCATTACTATGTGAAAGTTTTGTCTTGTTTTGTAAAATAAAGCCTTGCTTTAGACGCTTCTTTCTCCCTGTTTGTTTTCTTTCTTTAACTCAACTCTGAGAACTACATGTATGTCATGATGCATGCTCCGTTATGAGTGTTTTCAGAGCTGGAGCTTCGACAAGAGGGGTCGATAATGAAGTAGACATAAGATGCCAATGCTTTGGTTGAACAGAACCGGGTCTACTTGTAGAACCGGTTCTCGACTCCCATCCCTACTTAAGACATTTTCTGTCTTTTTTGCACTCCACTGGTGTCCACGTTTTCCGCCATTGCCACTTGCCAGAGAGAAAATTAAATCACCTGACTCGCGTTGCATCAAACCTTGATGCGCGTCAATTATTTCAGTCTGGGTGAAACATGACAGTGCCGGAGCTGCAACCGTCTACATCGTGATACAATAGTAGAGCCATTTAAATTAAACGGACTTTGAATTAACCAAATTATTCAAGTTACTTGAAGAATTGTTTCAGCCCTACTTGAAGATAGATAAGACTGTTTTGCAGTTTTTGGTCCATTTAACCAGAGCTAAACTTTCTGACTTTGTTGTTTTTATAAGTAGACATCAGAAACGATAATATATTTTTAAATAGAAAAAAAGAGGATGATCCAAGGCACTGACTAAAAGTCCCTTTTTGGAAAGAAAAGGGACAGGCTAGCGCGTTTCGGTTGCGTCGGCTTGTCCCTTAAAATCCCAATAAAGGATTTTATTTTAATTCAGAGTGCCTCGGATCATCCTCTTTTTTTCTATTCATGGACTCCTGGCTCCGATCCTGAAGAGCACCTGACACGGGCATTACTTTCTACCCACTGAAGCACTCACCTTCTCTACATCTTGATCATATATTTTTGTGTGGTTATATTTCTATGCTCTCCTACTGACATCACGTCTGTCCGTGAATTATCAACATCATTGATCACTGTTCATGTTGTTTGTTTTGAGTCCGATAGCACATTCACAACACCACAATCCGATCAAGACGGGGTTGTGAAATGTACCCATAGTAAAAATCATTTCCATGATCTCTAAAGGTTCTAAGAAAACCGTGATAAGCACTTTTTGGCATATTGCCCAACTCTTATGTAGAGGCTAAGAGACGAATGCAAAACTGACTTAAGAAATTACACCATTCCCAAGCTCAAGAATGAAATAATAAAGGCTGTATTCTTACACGGCATTAGCCATTAAGTGTGGATCAGTTCATAAAAAAATACTTTACTGAAAGAGCAATGCACTGACAGATCCTCTACTAACCAGAATGCCTTGTGCCTGTTCAGGTATTGAGCTGATGAAACCTCTGCATCAGTCAATCTGTCAACAGTAGACGCCCTCGGCTAAGTTCAAGAGCTGGTTAGAAAAGGGAGGAGGAACGACAGAGAGAACAAACACGTTACTGCAGGAGGAGAAAGCTAGAAAAGATTCAATCGGGTTACGGTAGAAAAATCATTCTGAAAAATGGCTTGGAATAGAAAAGTAGTAAACTGTATGTAAAATGAATGGTGAAAGTGACATATAGACGAGCTCTTCGCAAACACCATCAATAAATGAATCAATCAATACATTTTTTGCTCATGAAGTGCTTTTCATAAAAGAATGTAACACAAAGCGAGATACAGAATAGAATCAATCCCCTTCACCCACCCAACCCCCACAAGTATTCCCTAGTTTACGGTGGGCGATATTAAGAAAAACTAATATCAATATTTTTGGGAACTTTGTTGATAACAAAAATTAAGCTATATTTTTGCTGCTATTTAGATTGCTGTGTCGTCTAAAAGATAATTGTCTTGTATAAACCACAAAATTCCTGAGGAAAAGAAAACACTGTCATATTTTGAGAGATTACACAGAGTATATTTTCATTTGTATGTAGCTTTTTGTTGAATTCTGGACATTGCAGATTTACTCAAAAATGTGTAAATTTGCATACCTTCCGAACAACAATTTTGATCTTGTAGACGATACATTGCCCACCTCTAAACCTTAATATACACAAAAAACATTCCCCTTCACCCACTCAACCAACCACCCAACCCCCACAAGCATACCCTCGTATACACAAAGAATAATTTCCGTTCACCAAAACCTGACCCCCACAAGTATTCACTCATATACACAAAGAACCATTCCCCTTCACCCACCCAAACCCCACGAGTATGTCCTCATATACACAAAGAATCATTCCTCTTCACCCACCTAACCCCCACAAGAATACAATATACACAAAGACTTTATTGATCTCACAGTGGAGAATTCCCCTTCACCCAACCCCTTGACCCCCAAACACCAGCAGGTTGCGGCCTCCCCAATCACTCTTTTTAAAGAGTATGTAATGTATGCAAATAATCTTAATGAGTCAAAATGTCTGTTTTTAATAATATTTGACCATAATTTGAGTCCTTTTTACTGGTCAAGTAGAAAATCTGCCAATGGAATATGATTTTAGTTAGTTTAAGTATAATGTAATATTATCTCCTAATTGTAAAGTGCAAAAAGATATTTATTCTGGTTTTAGGTACAATGAGATGTGTTTTTCTCATTCTAAGTGCAAAAGATTTATATTATCTTGTTTCAAGATCATTTTTCGATTATTTTTTGCAGTGTAGGCTAAATCCTTATTATGATTAAACACACTCAACTTACTTTTACGTGAATGATGTGGAGTCAACCTTTGAAGGCCCCACTGTAGTGCCTCTGAGGAGCACACTTTGGAAACCAGCGCCAGACTAAACCAGGTTTTGAACTGGTTTGACCTGACTAGACAATTTGCTCCCAATTTAGACTCATAAATCCGGTATTTATAGTTCATTGAAACTCAAACGCAATAGTGGATTGAAACGGGACAGAGAGAGAGAGGTTGACGGAATCATAAAATGTCATCATATTGATTATCCGTGAGAGTCTTTGAGTGCAAACCAGCTATTTTCACAAATGTGGGAATAAAAACCATGAGCTTGATTGGTTCTCAAAAGCTGGACTACGGCCAAATGAACCGGAGAGATAAAACGCAGCTTTGACTTTCACTTCTGCAAAGTCTTAAGGTAATGAGGCTGCGTGATATCCCTTCCCAGAGCTCCATTAAGACTTTGTAAGGACTGTTTTAATTAAAGGCAGTTAACACAGTGGCTCTGTGCATTTCCTCGTTTTAACCTGAATTAGTCACCCGAGTGGAAAAAAGAAACGCAGTTCTTTCTTGGGAGTGGCATCGTAAACCATCGGCTT
The DNA here is from genome assembly GCA_900303255.1 of Lesueurigobius sanzi. Lineage (NCBI taxonomy): Eukaryota > Metazoa > Chordata > Actinopteri > Gobiiformes > Gobiidae > Lesueurigobius > Lesueurigobius sanzi. The sequence continues at coordinate 23,985 of OMNZ01062912.1, read as the reverse complement.
CAAAGAAAACATTATTTGCATATTGATTTGGCATCGTTTTAACGTCAGGCGACTTTCCTGTTTTAACTGTCATTTATGCAGCCTTAGGACTACAAGCGCAATATAATTCCCTCATGGATTTGGGCTAAAAGGTTTTGTCCATGTGACATCACAACATTCTAAAGAGTCTATAGTATAGTACACGGATAACAGTGAGGAAGAGGGCAGCTGAAATGAAATGAAATTGCTCATTATGGCCACAAAGTTCTATTGTGGCATCTGAAAGTTTAGAATCACATTTAGACAGGCCTGATGCCTTTTGGAAACAAAAAAAGAGGTCTAATTGGAACTTTGTGGCCACAATGAGCAATGGTACGTTTGAGGTAGAAAGGGCACCAGCTTCATCAAAAGAACATCATCTCTAATTATTGCGTATGGAGCTAGACCCATCATGCTTTGGGCTTGTTTTGCAGCCAGTGGCCCAGGGAACATGTCACAGAGAAAGAATGGATTAAATTAATTTCCAACAAATTCTGGGTGAAAACGTAACACCATCTGTGAAAAAGTGCCTTCTCCAAATGGATAATAATCCTGAACCTCAAAATCCACAATGGACGACCTCTAGAGGTGCTGTCTGAAGGTTTTCCCGTGACCTACAGTCTACTCACATGAACATGACTGAACATCTGTGGATAAACCTTCAAAGAGCAGTGTGTTCAAGACAGGACAGAAACAGAAATCAGTTCTGGAAGACTTTTGTTATGAAAAATGGGCAAACATCCCTCAAACTAGAATTGACACACTGTCAGCAGCTACACAAGTGTTTACCAGCTGTGAAACTGGCCACAGGTATGGTATAACTCTGCAGGGGGTGGAAACTTTTGCACCAGCTTTTTTTTCCTTTAAAATTATTTTAAAAATGAGAATAAAATTTTACATACAAGGGAATGTCTCAGCTGTAACTTCGTGCCTTTGGAAGTTCCTTTGAGCTTGCCTTGGCTTCTTTATTCACAATAATAGACATTTTCATCCGGGGTGTGTAGACTTTTTATACCCACTGTAGGTTTGAAGGTAATGAAAGTGGCATCTGAGCTAAATACTAATCATTTCGGTTTTCTGCCTTTTAAGGGTCAGATATGCGTCCAGTGGTCACTAAGCTTCTTATTATTATATGTTAATGATTAAAAAATCACAGAAATTTGATAAATGTAATAAAAGGGACATGTCATACCGTGCCATAATGGGGAAACCAGGGACTGGATTCATTTAAATGGCAATGGAATGCTCAATGACGCAAATAACGGACAGGTCCGGGAAGTTTTATGGTAGCCCGGGATAGGCATTTGTTGCAACAGGCTCAGATAGCTCATCTTCTGTGCCAGCACCACTTCAGTTGTCAACCACTCCTATGTTATAAGAAGAAGCAGCTTTATTTGTATAGCGTCTTTCACAGACATCGTCACAAAGTGCTTTACATGGGACAATTTTATATACACTCCATACACAGTGGGGGTAAGCTATATATGTAGCCACAGCTGCCCTTTGGGGCAGAAGGACAGAACCAACAGACCTTGCAACGACCACCATTCATTCACTCACACAGAGCATTCATCCTTGTCTATTGTCCATGTTTTTAGTGGTAGCGGAAACTGGAGCAAACTACACAGACATAACTCATAGTGAGGCTTGAATCGACTGGACTGGGTAGATGATTCAACCTGATGATGATTCAAGCCTCACTACAATTTCTTGGACGACTGAGAACCTTCATGAACATACGCAGACATAAGACGGCCCTGTTTTGTGGTTTGCATGTCAAATAATTACCTTGCTAATTACGACTGAAGAAACTGCAATGTCCCCATTTTGGATTCAAATGGGCGCTGAATTCTAGCTGCCAGCTCAAATTCCTGTAAAACGCAATATAAAATCATACTCATGAACAATTTTGACAGGCTCCCTAAAACGTGTTATAACGGATTCACTCATGGAACAGACATGGAAAGATAAACTTCTCAAATCCACTTTCAACACGGGGCTTCTGTACGAATTAGGCGCGGATCATCTTTGTCGGCCCGTCTCTCCTTCATTTACCCTCGGCCCGGCGATAAGCGTGTCTGATCCTGCTGATGTATCGCTGTCTTCAGTCAAACTCTGGGCCTCGACAGTGGCCTTTCAATCAGAGCCAGGCAGCGTGGCCTCCGCAGTAGATCATGTCTCCCTCACTCCCTGTCCCAACAAATCCAGGAGGCAGGATGTGCTAAATCCTTTCCTCATATTAAAAAAAAAAATCGTCTTCTTTTATGAAATACAAAAGTCTTATTTTTCTCAAAGCGCAATATTTAAACATTCTTAGGTTTTAGGCCAGTTTCACTCTTGGCTCTAGGGGGCGCTCCAGGCCAAATCCTCATCAACCCTGACACTACTATTTGTGAACATCATGTCATCCTTACAGAGGCCTTATTTGAATCTATTAAAACGTAAAATATCAATGCACAGACATCCTAATGAAAGATTTTAAGCCTGTTTTTAAGATTTATATGCATAATATGTCCACTTTAAGTTAAGAGTTTTGACGCACTTATTCTGGACAGTTGCCTAAAACACACAACTTCAGGGGTAAAGAATGGTTGGCTTGGCAAACGGGAACACGAACAATATCCTGGGTGGCCAAGAGCTGAGTCCAGGCAGAAATAATCCAAATGCAAATTGCTGGAGAGGCCTGAAGGAGTCTTTAAATGGAGGAAGAGACACGAAAAGCACAGGCTGGCTTTAAATTCTCTTGACAATGTGCAACAACTTGGAAAGTGAAAATCTTGATGCTGATGACTGTCATAAAAAACTAGAAGAACACAAAAGCATACTTGGCAGAGACAGCTTTGTAGAAAACAGAAGAAAAAAAAGAAGTTTTTGATAAATGGATGACCAGATGGACAAAAAGGCAGGCTGTACGTTGTTGTTGCGCCGCTAGGAAGGATTAGGCCGGGGGAATTCATAGAAAATAATTAAAATAGCAATCTCAACTTTGGTCAACCACAAAAATCATCAAGGGGGTTTATAATCATCAGGTTTAGCAGCTAATTTGACCTCTGTAATGCATGGTTTTGAGTTTGGAGGAGTGTAAGGAGAGATTTTTGTGTGCTAAATGGCCCTGGAGCATAAATATTTTTAAAAGGTGCAGTGTTTCCCATCAATACAGGAGACTATGGTGGCCTCCTATAGTCAAATGTTCTCCCCCACACTCAACAATAACCGACATTTTTACCCATTTACATTTTAGCAGAATGCATTGTGGAGCTGCAAAGAAAAACAACCTTGTGAACACTAGTTTGTGCATTTGACCCTGTGGCTGTATGGGAGGTTAGCATGCCGCCTTTATTTTCACAGCAGCCTTTAGTGGGAATCACATGGTAAAAATAAACAATTAGCTTTTTTATTGTCTTTAAAAATGTGGAGGACAGTTTGGGGGTTTGAACAATGACGTATTTGTGCCAGGAAGAAGAAAACAAAGTGCTGCAGCAGTCAACATGAGCGGACCAAGTTCAAAACTGCGTAAATGAAGTGAAATACTGCTCCAGGTAAGTTTTTGATGAGGGAACAACATTATAACATGGTTAAAAGCTCAAAAAAGACCATTTAGCATGATATGATAGCATGATAGCATGACTTCCGTTTCCTTGGAGCCCACATTGAGGAGGACCTGAGCTGGAGCGTTAACACTTCTGAGCTACTGAAAAAGGCCCAACAGAGACTGTATTTCCTGAGGATCCTAAGGAAAAATAACATCTGCCAGAGACTGCTGGTGTCCTTCTATAGGTGCTGCTGGTGTCCTTCTATAGGTGCTCGATCGAGAGCATCCTCACATTCTGCATGTGTGTGTAACAGCTACACGGGGGCTCAGAGGAAAGTGCTTCAGAAGATCATTAACACTGCTCAGAAGATCACTGGCTGCCCTCTCCTCTCTCTGACAGAGCTATACAGCTCTCGTTGCCTCAAGAAGGCCCAAACCATCATCAAGGACACCTCACATCCAGGACACTCCCTCTTCCAATTACTACCTTCAAGGAGTAGGCACAGGTCCATTAAGACCAGGACAAATAGATTTAAGAACAGTTTTTATCCAAGTGCAGTTGCCACTGAATGCTGTCAGATGTGACCGACCGTAGGCCTAATGTAACTGAGGAGTGTGTCATGTGTCATTTTAAAGAATTAATTGCCTTTTAACATTTATTGACATTTTTTGGAAGACACCAACTGGACTACAACATTTCCGTTGTACTTGTTGCAATGACAATAAAGATTATTCTATTCTATATGATTCTAAAATGTGCATGTAATATCAAGATGTGGGATTTCTTTGCAGAATGCAGTTGATTTAAGCACTGCTTATACTACTTCCTATCAAAAATTACCTAAATAATTATCAATATTAAGTAGGGCTGCACAATATATCGCAAAAAATATTGTTTCGCAATATTAGGTGATATCCGTAACACAAGAAGCCAAAAAATATCGCAAATTCACTTTCCTACTTTAGTTAATTTTTTGGCCGTGGTTTGGTTCTGATTAGTGTTTTTGGAGTCTTCTTTTGACACAATTTGCTGAAAAAGATGTTACATGTGTCTGACTTGAATGGAGCAGTTTATCTAAGTATCGCAATAATATTGTTATCGCAATATTGCATGCCCATATCGCAAGTTTTTTCAATATCATGCAGCCCTAATACTAAGGTTTGGCATAGGCTCCCACTGAAAATGGTCCCACGTCCCACTTTTGGGTCACGACGCCCCAAGTTGAGAACCACTGATGACACTTTTTTTTCATTCAAATTTCCACAACGCACCTTTAAGCCTTGGTTTATCTAAAAAGGTACAGTATATCTTGTCTATTATCATGAAACATTCTGGTAAAAGCTAGTTTACATGGTTTGAATATGACATAAAAACGCTAACGAGTTTCCATCAGTGACAGGTCCAACTGACTGACGGACAGCTTCATCCAGCAGGATGTCAGGAACCTTCCCTCTCTCTGCTGCCCCCTATTGTGCTCATATGTGTTACTATTGTGTTATTAATGATCACTGGTGAGAGAGATACTACATTTCAATTCTCTGCACATGCTTTACGTGTCGTAGAATGAAGATGATTGAATTGAAAATCTTCTCTTTCTATATTTATCTTACTTCATCCCTATCATCCATTTATCAAGACAGGTGCTAAAAAGTGAGTGCATGATGGGAGAAAATAGCATACAGCCATTTATGGCCATGTTGCGTCTAATTTACCACTTGAAATCACGTGTATTGCAGTATTAGGCCCCAAATCCCAAAAGACCCTGCTGCTGATCCACTTATGCACATGCTACATATTTTGCACATGAGAAAACGCTTGGTAATCGACCTCCAAAATGTCTTATTTTAAGTCAAATATGGTGTTAATTTAAGAAGGTTAATGCTCACAAGGAGCTTATTATAAGATGTACTTGAAATGAGGAGCAGTTTAGGAATAAAAGGCTAGATTTGAGCTTCACTTTTTGAGCTTATTCCAACCCAACCGTGATATCAATTTGAAATTTTTACTGTATATTACTGAGCTAAATATGAGAAAATAATGTATTGGACATTTAATGTTTTCATATGAAAATAAAGCAATGTGTAAAAATGCCCAAAATATATATTTTCAGTTATGAAATCTAAATAATGAATAAAGCCAGATTTAAATGTATGGTTTTATTTTGTTGATATATTAGTTACAACAATTTGTTCAGAGGGGAATTTGTATATTATATAAAAAGCGAGACATTGGTGAATAAATCTGTAAAAATTCAAATTTTGCCTTGTTTTTTGGGATTCAAACGTTGGAAAATCCCTCTGAACAAACCTTCAAAATACGGTGGAGTTGGTAGGAGCTACTAAAGTGGAGACGTTGTCGCCATACTGTGAGAATCTTTTTTATTTGACCTTTATTTAACCAGGAATGTTCCACTGAGATTAAGAATCTCTTTTTCAGGACAATCCTGGTCCCAGAGGGGATCCTATTGTACATGTTTATAGTGGTAGGGGAAACCAGAGCACCCAAAGTAAACCTATGCAGACACGGGGGGAACATGCAACTCCACACAGAAAGGCCCGGCCCGGGAATCAAACCCAGGACCTTCTTGCTGCGAGACATGAGCGCTAACCACTGCACCACCGTACTGCAATGTGAGAAAATGGTCCTTGGAATTACAATTTTCCACATAACTCTATGGAGAAACGTTGAATCAGTGCAATAATTACACTTCGTATTGGAAAGATTACGTCATTTATAGGTTTCCAGGTTAAAGTTTATACGTCAAGAGAATAAACTGGCAACTGAAAATAAAATTTGAAAATGTAGTTTTGCCTGCAGTGCGAAAAAGGAGAAAATTGCCTGTACTCAAATCTTTTTTAGCTTGTTTTAAAAAGTGCGACCTTCCATACCCCGACTTCCTAGTAACAACTCGACGCATGAGCACTTTCCTCATTATCTCGGTAATAGCTCAGTCAGGCCTGTTCAGAAAGCTGCCCGGGAATATGCAATTTCCACATTTGATATTCAGTGTGTCGCCTGCCCTTTAGCACCGCCGGCCGCTCAGTGAGAAATGCACTTGTTTGTGTTGTTCGGTCATTACCGGCTGTGACCACCTGTGTGGCCATTTTGCCGCGGTAATAACCTGCGCAGCGTATATGAGCTTCTAAAACAGTGGCCTGCATCAATACAATTTCTGCACTGCTGCCGGTCGAATGTTATTTAAAATTTAATGAGGTGCCCTTTTTACACATTTCTAACAACTGAATTATCTGGATGAGAAGATATAAAAGCTAATGTGCTCTTTCTGCCAGTCTCCATCCAGGATAAACCGGAATCTACTTAAGAATGGTACATTGCATGACCCGCCAAAAAAGTGACTACCTGATTTTAAAAAGGTAGAAGGTAACATTTTGGATCATACTGCTGCCAACAATACAAAACATGCTCCTAACAACCGAAAATGCTACTTCGGGCAGTGCCTGAATGTCCACGCCATTTTGTAGGGGTGTCCGAATGTCCAGAAAGAAAAAAGTAGTGCATTAAAAATGTCCCAGAAGACAGCAGACAGCGATAGATCTACTGCATGGACTCAACACAGATCAACACGGACTTCTTAAATATAACCCACAATGGGGAAAAGTTGCGAACGTTAGCTGCTAACCTTTAGCTTGAGATCGAAAGCTCCTCTTCTCTGGTCCTCTAATCCAAAACGTTTTCTTCATTAAATGTACAATCCATGTTGAGTAAAACTTATCTGTCTAATATATATCCATAAATAATAAACTGACTCTTGAAATCCATTATTAGAGGAGTTTTGCGAACTTGCACTGATGTTGTTGACATTTTGGAGGAGCTGCTCCCTACTTTGTCCTACACAGATCACATGACTGCGGCGCTTGGCTCACGTCATCAGTGGCAATAAGAAAGTAGTGAGGAGAAATCTTCCGAATCGCTAACAACCACTATATGGTCTACTGTACAGTGCGGTACTGTAAACGAGTACCCTATTTTCCAGACTATAAGTCGCACTTTTTCTCATAGTTTGGCTGGTCCTGCGACTTATACTCAGGTGCGACTTATACATTAATTAATATGTTACGTTAACATACCAGACACCTATTTAGTTTGTTGTTTATGCTTCGCGTAGCTGAATAGCCATCAATGTGTAACGTTAGCATAGCATACACCTATTCAGCCTGTTGTTCTCTATTCTTTTGTTATTATTATTATAAAATGCCTTTCGAGATGAAATATCTATTCTTGGTCTCAGATTTTGTAATATAAATTTCCCCCCAAAAAATGCGACTTACAGTCCAGTGCGACTTATATATCTTTTTTTCTTCTTCATTATGTATTTTTGGCCGGTGTGACTTATAGTCCGAAAAATACGGTTAATGGGTAGGGTGGACATTCAGATACAGCCTTGCAGTGAGTAATCAAAGTATGTATTTAGATGAGGAACCACCCTAAATCTCATACTTAGCTGCCTTTAGTCAACATCTCCATGGAGACGAGCTGGAGACGTCCCCGCTCCCAGGACTGTTACAAGTCAGGTCAAAAACAGATCCGAAGTAGTATCACTTGTCCATTTATTCGAGCATCTGAGTTTCACAAAGTTGGACATGGAAGCCAAAGAGAATAGATAAATAAATAAATATATACAGAGCAGATACGATGCCCAAAAGGAGTAGGCAGAATCAAAAGCTTGTTGGCGCCTACCCCCTTTTGTATTCACATTTGAGCAGGAGCAGGAGATATACAATGCATTGATTTGTTACAATCAAGACATATGACAAAATAGATACGTTTATGAAATTCTTTTGTCCTATTCCATTGACATTATCAACTATACAAGTAGCAATAATAATGGCACTTCATTCACGCAGTTTTCTATTTTCTGTTTGCTTTGGTCGTTTCATGTTGACTTCTTCTACTGTTCTGCAGCGCTTCATTTTGTACTTGATGGTAGTAATTGTTCAAACCCCCAAACTGTCCTCCACATTTTTAAAGGCTAAGATCCGATACTGGATCGGTTCTGAGCCGCTCTGTGCTCATACGTCGCGGTGCTAGCCTTGTTGTTAAATGAATGCTAGCACTGGGGGGGCGCTCCAGGCCATATTCTCACCAGTCCCAGCACAACCATTTATAATTTGCGGAGACAATATTTCAACTTGCAAAACGTTAAATATCAATGCACAAACTCTCTAGCGAGTTGTTAATAACCTTGCGTTTAAGCTTACACACATGATTAGGGCTGGGTACCATTAAATGATACCAGTACGGTATCGAAAAAATAATGAAGGTTCTACCGGTATCGAAAAATAAATTGGTACCGAAAAAATATTTATCTCTTAGAAAGCAAAATTTGTCTTCCTGGTGGGTCTGAGACTGCACTAAAGAAAGGGCTAAGGTGTTTCAGCTCAAATAAATGATAAAAACACTAAAAGAAACAGTATTTTATAGAATAAATGATCATTATTGTTCTGTTTTATGGTTCTACAACAAAACTAAAATCAAGAACAAGGATAAATGACTCGATTTGAGAATATTAGTCTTGTTTAGAGCAGTTTTGACTAGATTAGACATATTTACTACTGTCATCTAGATTATTTGGTTTATTTCATGACAATTTTTACTGATTCTAAGGTAATCTCACTTGAATTAGGGAAATAAAACTGCCCAAAGACCAATTTTCTGACCCCATTGGTAAATTAATTTAAATAAAAAAGGAACTAAGTAGAAATCTATTGAAGCAAGTCAAAACAAGTGGTTAGAATTAGGTCAAATGAGCCACTAAAACAGCTCAAATTTAGATAAATAAGATGAATTTGAGTCATTTAACCTTCTAGATATTTACTTTTTTGTGTAGATGACCAATAATTTAGTATAGGTATCGAAAAAGGTATCGTTCAGGTATCGGTATCGTAAACCAAGTATCGTTAAAGTACTAGTATCGAAAAAACATGAACGGTACCCAGCCCTACACATGATATGTCCACTTTAAGACCAGTTGTCCTTGTCACCTGTCTGATAGTTTGTCCAGTAGGGAAGAACAGAGGGGGTTCCACGACAGTTCTCTTGGCAAAGTGTTTTTGAATGTGCAAACATTGTTCTGTGTGTACACAATAAAGGATCAACAGCCTGAAGACCAACATGCCTTGATCTAAAGTAACAATTCCACACTTTCTGCACATGAGCATTAATAAAAGCTATTTATACAACAGTGTTTGCGGTCATGTGTAGAATTTGCATGAGAGTGCATCTGTACTCAAGTGCGTGTCTCTGATGACAGCAGGCTGATTAAGCCGTTGAATAGTAATGAGCTATGGCTGTCTGTCTGGCAGCTGCTCTGACAACCTCTTTTCACCAGTCGGCCTCCCACACACACACAAATGGACATTGGACAAGGCCCAAAAACAAGTGCAGAAGTGACCAGGCACGGCCATCACATTCAACAATAAGTCAGGAGTCATAAAGGAGTCATAAAGTTGTACCGTGCAGAAGCTCCATCAGCCATGATTCAAATGAAGCCAGCAGATCAAAACACACACACAGTTAAATGACAACATGCAACAGTTTTGCTTTTGTGCCACTTTTCACACCCTTCCTCGCCGTTGATGCTGTATTATCTATAGAGGTTATACGCATGATGTCATAACAAAGCCGTCCATCACAGCAACAGCATAAGAACAGAGCAGAATGAGTGCCACGCAATATGAAATGTTGAAGGTTCTATTTGGAATGAAAAGCCTCTATATCTGAGAGTGATATGCCTTCCCTCCTAGATCCTAGATTCCAATTGCATGCGTAGCCTACTAATATTATATTTTTATGAGAACTGGTTAAGTTGATCATACTTTTCTTAGAAATACAGCAACAACAACTTTGCATTATATAATAAAATCTTTCTTTCTTGGTTGGGATACTGCCTTGTTTGGAACAAGAACAATTCACCCCTGTGTGTGTTTTAATAAAGGAATTGTCTCTATAAAAAGGACAGTATCATAGAAGCAACACTCTACAACTAGGATCTACAAACAGAAACCTGCCAGACAGAAATACAGTAGAGTGTATGGTAAACTATCTCTTTTGACTGTATTTACTAGACAATTTGCCTGAAGAAAGTGTAATGGTTTGATGGTGTGATGAGGAGAGCCCCTGATCCCCTCGGGAGCTCCAGAGCCTGAGAGCCCAAGTGCATTGTGGCTAATGTGCATCCGTAGCTTACCTTGTTGATGTCCCTTTCCTGACATCACACATCATGCACTTAAAAGCCTCTGCCGTGTTCTTGTACGTGCACACGCTGCAGTCCCACAACCCCTCGTCGGAGGATTTCGGTTGACGCTTCGGCCTTTAAAACAATAAATAAAAAAGGCAAAAGGGAAAGTCATTAAAGACAAGGAGCGAGTGGTTTACGCCGGAGAAGAAAGGAGAGCGAGAGGAGACCGAAATAGTTCGCTTTGCAACAAGGAAGGTTATCAATAGCACACATCTGGGCTCGCCTGATAGGATTTGGGAAATCATCTGCAGACGCGCTGATCCGACACTGTAATTGGCGCTGAGGTTTTCACACGCGCACACATTCACTGAGAGAGCGAGGGAGAGAGACCGTGGAGAAACCCCATTTTTCCGCCGATGTCCGCTCCCCCACCACGAATATCTAGGACACAGCGCCTTTGTGTTTACCTTGTAGGACTCCTCTTGTCTCCCATGCCAGACCACAGTTTATCTGGAAGCGCTATGACGAGTACAGGATATGTTATTTCTATTATTTTTAAGGAAAGAAGCGATGCGCTTCTGCTGCTCGGCTTCCAGCTGTCGTGGAAACTCCGCTTGGGAAATGGTCCCGTGACTCGCCTCGGCCAATCAGCGCGCGCGTCACTTCCCGAGGCTGACATTCCTCCTGATGAATCCATGCACCGCCTTCATGCGCCCCTAAGCTCATCTCCTGCTCACTATTAGTCCACACATTAATTACGTTGACAAACACCAATCTATTGTGTCATTTCTATTATCAAAAAAGCGACTGAAATAAAGAAATATGAATGTTTATTAAAAATATCTGGAACAAATGTTATGGTTTTGTGTCTTGAAAAATTGTAAACACTGTAAATAGCCTAATAAAATGTTCATATTTGTAAAAATAAATAAATAAATAATAACAATAATAAATTGTAAATGCAGAAAGGACACAAATAATGTGAAATGATCTTTAATGTATTTGTGAATGCTGTAAAAGACAAAACAAATATGTAAAGTGTTTGTAAAAGTACTTTCCGGACTATAAGTTGTATAAATATATAATTTCACATGTTTGTTATATTTACACTGATTCTGTTCTTTATGCTATAGTTATCTGAATAACTGTTAATATGCTACGTTAACATACCAGACACCTATTCAGCCTGTTGTTCTCTATTCTATTTTTATTATTATGATTTGCCTTTCAAGATGAAATATCTGCTAGAAATAGAAAGCTTTATTGTCTACCGAGATAGAAAATCATCTTTGGCTGACCGACACATAAAAACACAAAGACCAGGACAGTACACACATGCCTAGTAGATCTAACAGATAAAAATACTAAATAAATAGAAAGAATGTTCTTGTCTCATTGTTCTTGGTCTCGGATCTTGTCAAACAAATTTCATCCCAAAAATGCGACTTATAGTCCAGTGCGACTTACATGTTTTTTTCATCTTCATTATGTGTTTGCTGGTGCGACTACTAGTCCGAAATATACGGTAACTCTCTGCTCCGTTTCATTCAAGCTCCATAAACAGTTTTGTTTGCATTTTAGTTTACATCACGTTTGAATGCAATAAATGAATCACCTCACAATGAACAACAGGAATAAGAATGATTTATATGTGTGTCAGTTTAATTGGACTTATAGGCACTTTTTTCAGTATCAATTGCTTATAACTATGCTAAAAAAAAGGACTTGAATTTAGGGCCATCACAATGGGGAAGGTAAACCAGGCAATTTTAGTCTTTTGACAATAATGACTTTAGTCAAGAAATAGTCAAACAGTTCTCTTTAATTTGAGACAAAAAATTAATGATTTAGTCGACTAAATCTAAAAGTTGCGTCCGTAAATTTCTATATATAATAATGTCTATTATTGTATTCAAACTTCTTCAAAGCACCTGTTCCTTTGGCAGTGTATTTAAATGAGGTTCTTTCAAATTGTGTCACTGAAGTTCACACATTTTTAGTCTTTTCTTCTCATCTGAAATTGAAGTCATTGTTTTTGTCTCATTAACTACTTTTAATTTAGTTTTAGTATAAAATGTCATCAAAAATATTACTTTGACTAAAATCATGATGAAATATTATAGTGGACGAAATTGCTGAAGGTCTCAAGCTGAATGCGGCTCTTCAGGACAGATCAACAGGCTTGTGAATTTATCAAAAATTCATATAAAGAGCAACAAAAAATGATTGTCATATTCAAATGCATCGAAATCTAACACGTTAAATCATGTCTGGCATCCCACATTCAGCTTTTGTCCATGCTTTCATTTTATCGATTGCTCCATATTGCTACCTTTTCGGATTAAGCTGGAATTTGCATACATATTATAGTCAATGTAGGGCCCCGTGACCCCTCTTGCCAAGCGCCCCGATAATCTGTAGAAACGGCCCTGCTTGAATTATACAGTTGACTGCTTCTCAGCCAATTCCCTGCTGTAAGATCAATGGTCATCTAATCTGCAACAAGATGAAAGAGTTTGTGTAATTTACCGGCATCAGTGGTAAACAACAGGCAGTTAAGCGATGTTAGATTAGCCAAGCCCCACTCAACTAATCTTAAAAATCTATTTACTGTATGAGCAACACCACTAAAATGGTTTACAAACCTTTAGAATAATAGAGAAAGCAGATTGCATCCACCATGTGACATCATGGAGTAAAAGTGTCCCAAAGGCTCCATTTATTTTACATTCGACATATCAAGACCACAACTGTTAAACTCTGGAAAGTATTTAGAGGTAAATCTAAAGAACAGTTGGAACATACATACAATATATACACAAGGTTAAAGCTGCATTGTGGAAGTTTCTTTTTCATTGTGCAAAAGAAATTTTATATTATAGAAAACCTACCCGCAACCCCCCTCCAAATAATTGATCCTGGAGCATCACAAAGGCCGCTGTGACGAAAAGTAAAGGGCCATGCACCACATACAGCTACTGTGTCACTAAAATGTCAAATAAGCACTGATATATGAAAAGGGTTCCAGAATGCACCTTTAAGTTTAAAGAATGGCTTTAGTCACTGAGCTCCTCCTCATCGCTGAAGTATGCACTCTTTTTGATCCTGGGTTTTTTAGAGTCTGTGGATGTGGATGGCCCACCGTCTCGAGATGAAGCAGCTCGTCTTTTACGTTTGTCCTCTTCCTCCTCAATGTGTGCTTGCTAAAAAGACAGACGGGGCACAGGTTAAGGCTTATTTATTTTATGTACAATCTTGAATATGCTCAGAATGCTATACGTGTTTTTGCAAAATGTACAACACAGTTACATTGCTGCAGGATCAGTGCCCTTTCAGAAACATTATTATTATTATTACTAGGTTTATACAGGTAGTAGAGTCCAATTTAATACTTTTTGAGGACATGTCATTGCCCACATATTATATTTTTAATGCCACAAATTCTTTATTTTTTAATTTACCAGGTGCGGCAATAGAGAACAAATTCTCATTTACAATGGCGACCTGATGCGAACATCAGTGCACATTTAATTTCTTAAGATTTGCAAATAGTTCATCAAACAGAGGAGAAATTTCAATATTCAAAAGCAAATCAACAGAAAAGGTGTACAATTTCAGCAAAAACAGGATTTTGTATTTTTGATGAACATTTGCTGGAAAACAGTTGAGTAATGTCATTATGTTCAAAGGAATTTAGAAATTAATGCATTTTAAGGCCTTTTTAATTATTAGGATTGTGATATTACTAACATACAGGGTGCAGATACTTAGGAAATGTGCCATCAAAGAAGAACATGATCAATGATCAATGTGCAATTGTGTTTGTACACATAATACAGTAACTATATAATAGAATTGTACAGTCTGGGGAATGGGGATGAAGGACCGGTGTTAGCCCTCCTTCATCTGCATCACTAGTGCATGTCTGTAGAGCATCTTATTTTTCAATAACAAAAAGCAATATACAAATGAATCCACCTACTTACCTGAAATGCTATGGCTTGACTCAAACTGTCGAGAGCCGGATCTTCTCCCTCATCTTCACTTTCTGGTTCTTCTTCACTGAAATGATACAGTCAGTAAAATAATAATTATAATACCATTATTATGGTAAGTACGGGTGGGCGATATCAATATTTTGGGGGGCTTTCTCGATAACTATAATTTATGCAGACCGTAAATGCAAAACAGTGCTGTCAAAAATCTTAATTTTGATTACTGTGTCGTCGATTTGTCTCGAATAAATCACACAAGTGCAGAAAAAAACACTATAATACCACATTTTGAGAGATTACACATCAACTATATTTAATCCGTATTATTTGGCAGACATTTTGTAGTTTTTTGTTCATTTCTTGACGTTGAAGATATACTCAATATTGTAAATTTGTATATCTTTCAAACAACAATTTCGATATTATCTTGTAGATGATATATTGTCCACCTCAAGGCATCATAAAAACAACTGAAAAACTTACAGCTCTTCATGTTGTTGTTGCTTTTTCTTCTTCTTTTCTTTTTTCTTTGGAGGTTCCCTCTCACCAAGCATGTTTTTGGGACAGGCATAGCTTAAGTGTCCTGTATCCTGGTGCATTGTGTAGACAGAATAAAAGGTTAATTGACTCAGTTGTACATTTTACTAGAGCATGTGTTAAGTGTACACTGTGTTCCAAATTATTAAGCAAGTCATGTTTTATAGCATTAAAATTGGGCTGGGATCATATATGGTGTAATAGATGGACCATTTTGGGTTGAAAAGTTAGATTGACCATTTTAGGTTGAAGATCAACTTCAAAGTTAACTTCCAAACCTACTGTCAGGTTTGAGAAGACACACTCCTCCAGCAGTGGAACAGGAGAGTCTGCATCTCTCAGCAAAACCATGATTTCACTCAGGGCAATGCTCCACCTCATGTATCAGAGTCCTCCACTGCACGGCCAAACAGTCAGGGCCTTGAAAATGAAATAATTATGACCTTTGCTTTGACCCACCTCAGCTGGACTAAACCCAAATCAGATCAATTGGGCGACACTTAAATGATTTTCTCTAAAAACAAAACTAAATCTTTCTCTGACAAGTATCTGGAGGCTGTAGTCGCTGTGACACAAAAAGTTGATCAAAAAAACTGATGGATTCCATGGATTAAAGGCTTGGAACTGTTATGGAAAAGATAAGTGGGTGAATTAGACAATGCGTTTAGGTAAAGTCAGATTTTGAAAAAAGTATATTTTGTCAATTGTTAGTTTGTTCATCATTTTCATCCAAACTGAGACAAATAGATGGTTAATTCCTTGTTTTTTAATTGAGTTGCATAATAATTTCGAACATCATTTACAGCATAATAATTTATATTTTCAAATATTTCCCCAAGAAAGCTAAAACTTGGCCTTTAAATTACATGAATACTCAGGTCTGATTTGAGTTTACTAATATTTTGAATTGACCAAGACCACGGTTCTTGTTGAAAAAATTAAAAATAAAACATTTTAATGCTATAAAACATGACTTGCTTAATAATTTTGAACGTGGTGTACACTATAGGCACTTACCCCACATTCATAACATTTTGTCTTGTCTGTATAGTTTCGTCTCCTTATAAACTCCGTTGCTCGTCCATTGTCTTTAGCGATACTTGCTTTTACTGTTCTGCCAAACAACTGCAATATTTCAACACACCATGATCAATAGTGACAGACACTAAGCTCAAACAAAACACTAAGCTTTGCAGGAGGAGGGCTACCTGTTTATTATTGATAGCTCTTGCACAGTTATGAGCTGATTCTCTGTCCAGGAATAGAACGAATGCAACACCTTTACTTCTTCGAGTGTCTTGATCTTTGACAATCGTCACTCTGAAAGTCACATGTCATTAGTCAAAACTATGGAAAACACAAGTGGTTCATTGGTTTCACGTGAGAAGGAGGAGTACTTACTTGACAACTTTCCCATACTTGGTAAATAGCTAACAGAAGAAAAGGTGTAATACATAAATGCACGACAGTGGTATTGTACAATAGTAAATCATAAATTACCTTGTGGAGATCGTTGTTGGTTAGAGAAAAAGGCAAGTTCGAAACATACACAGTGCTTTTGCTTGGTGCCAATCCCCCACTCATGATGCTAGCACGTTTCGTAAATACATGCAACTATGAATTTATTTTTTTGTACACCACGCATTGGGCAAAAATAAAGTTTACACGCGTCTTAACACTACGTAGTTAAGATGGACTGTAAAATAATACACAATAAACATAAAAACAAAACGCTACTATGTCAGCGAACAAAACAAGCGCGGACGCAAGTTTGTGACGTCGCTGTCTGACTCTGATGACGTACACACCAGCGCCGGGAAAGCTATGCTAAACAAACGATAGCCCAGAGTGGGATTATTTGACTATTCTGCACCTCATGAGAAGAAGTTAATGCGCATGTAAGTTTAGCTTGATCAGATGTTCTCAGTGAAGTGTTGTTCAGTGATCTGTGATTGTTTGTGTAGAGATTGCATTCACCAAATCAGTAGCCCCCTGTGCTAAACGTGCAAGGCTTGGTAAGGCTAGCTCCTTGGAAACTGATCTGATTTTGTGTCAAATTAACGCTAGTTAAAACCTGAAATGCTAACTCCAATCTCGATCGGGTTTGCTAGCTAACTTTTATGTTTCTTCTAAATGTGCCCTTTAACGATACACGTTATGCTCATTAAAATAAAACATTTCTATCTATCACTGACAGTGTGTACAGTGCTACTGCCTAAGTGCCTTCATGTGAAATTATGGTAAATACCACTTTTAGAGTAGAAAATTGCACTTGAACGCCACCTTATTTTGTAATTTCCACTGGAGAACTGGGAAATAATTTTGATACCCGAGTTTCCAAGATGAGATAACCTTTGCCCTTTCAACAACGGAGAGCTGCGATCATACGTTTTTAATGTATTTTAGCTGATTGTTATGAAGTAACCACCGAATGTATTTGGTGTAGTCTACGTGTTTTTAGTTTCATGCTTATTTCCACTCTGGATGCTAGGTAGTAGTTGTGATTTGTAGACTTTTTTCCTCACCTGAATTGACCCATTTGCAGTGTATTCTTGTATTTTTTTTTATTTTTTATGTTTGCCTTTGCTACAACCTCAAAAGCACTTGTGAACACAATGTGAAATGTAATTTCCACTTCACAACTGGAAAGGATCACCTTTACCATAGCACATGAAGGCAGCATTATTTGTGCAAATTAGGCAAAGTCCTAACTTTGAATCATATTTTTTGCAGGTAGTGCTGAACAACTACTTATACCGTATTCATTCTGATTTCCACAAGAGAAGCAGAAGTAAGTGCGTTGTTACACTGTTACAAAAGTAACACCCATGTTCAACATGATTTGATCAATTTCAAGTCTTAGTGATTATGTAGATTCCTGCATGTGTGTCAGCTTTGAGTTGTTATCTGCTTTGATTCTGTCCATAATGTTGAGTGCTAAGTGAAAACTGCTATTTTCCCCATCTCTCTCTGCAGTGGCGTACAGAAGGGAGAGAAATGTACGAGAAGTATATGAAGAACGTTTTATGCCTGACAGACCGGTGAGTGAGTAGACTTACTAATGCCTTATGCAATGATAGCTTTTTGCTTTGAAAAGCAATTGAACAAATAAAATATTATATTTAAATTTGTGTGCATTTTTAGGGTCCATACCCCCGGGCAGCTGGTGCTGTGGAGAGAAGAGGCCCTTACAGACCAGAAGAAGAATATGGTCGTAGTGGGTACGATTATGAAGGAGCTCCACGCTTTTTCCCAAATGGTGGTGGTCCACGAAATTACCATTCAGAAGAGAGGGGCTACCATGCAGACAATGTTCACTTCCCAGCAGATCGCAGAGCAGGTCCAGCTCCAAGAAGGGTGAGAGTGAATTCGGCTGTAAGACTTGTCAAATTAAATTTCACACAAAAACAGTCATATACTGTAAGCTTACATTAGTGAGGCTTGAATCGTCGGCTGTTCATTCAGTTGAGGACGTTTCCCTTCTATTTACAAAAGTTTCTTAACTATTGTGGTCAGAAAGTGTGACCCACTTTCAGGGTCATACTTTATCCACAAGAGTTATGAAGAAGCTATATTGACTACCTCTAGGACAACTGAGAACCTTCACTAGCAAGCTCACTGTATGTTAGCTTCACTTTCCACTTGGAAAGTGGAAAATGGAAAGTACTGACCAGTAAATGCAACAATGGGTTTAAGTTGGTTTATTTAAATATTGTGCAAAAAATATTTTTGTTTTTTTTCTTTTTTGCAGGAAGAGTATCCTTATCCTGCTCAGAGAGGACCCAGAGAGGATCCTCATCCTGGAAGGACTATAGAATTTGGGTAATTTTTTTGTTTTTTGTTCTATTGTTGTTTCCATGTATGTCTGTTTAGAAAGGGGAGAAAGTGCAGAAAAAGGGGGTGCCAGATGTGAATTGTTTGTACATTTAAATATTTTAAGCAGCAAGAAACTCCTTGGTCTTGATAATTGTTGGTTTATTATGCTGTCTTAATTTGTTTGGGAAAATAATAAATAATAGTTTCTCATCAACCACAAATTGATGAGAAATTTTGCAGCACATCTAAGGGCTGTTTCATAAAACTGGCTTACTCCATAAGCTTGGCTTATTTCGCCAAGTCTGGCTTATTTTGTTGTCATTTTGGTTTGATAAACCAGGCTCATGTTTGTGTCTGGCTCAGTTACTTTAGAAATACTTTTATCACACACTGAGGGGGGAACTCATCTATTATTGCCCCCAAATGCAACTATATTCAGAAAGATGTGTGTAAAAATGATTTATTTATTGATTGGCTCATTAACCATCCATATTTAATGTGTCGATACATTTTGTTTGTACTTTACATTGGGTCCTATTGTTATTTATTTAATTTATAAATGTCCTGATCAGAGTGAATCTTATCAAAGTATCTTTGAGTTTTGTGATGGTTAAACATCCATGTATGATAAGCTTCGAGCTATAAAATTAGCTTGTTTTACGCCATTCCTTGTGTCTCAAACACAGATGAAGGTGGAGCATTTCAATGGTGTCTCGCCGCTCCTCCGATCGTGAATATCCCTCTCCAGCCTTAAAGGGATTTTGTCAGAAGGGGGCGGTATCCTCTTTTGCATTGACGCTCAATCAGATCTTAGCTGCTCTCGTTGGCATCGACAGCGATGGCGCGGCTGATTCATTCGGACCGGGCTGAGCGTGGCTAGTAAAACCCTGAACAAGTGGTGATGAAATGGACTAAGCCTGAACTCATGTGTCTGTTTAGTCAAGAGAGTAGTCTCGCTTTATTAAAGGCACTATACCTGATTTTATTTCATAATAGATGAATGAAATGTTTTTGTCCCTTTAGTATATTGTAAAACATTTGTGGAAATAATACTGTGCATATATAGCATTTTAGTCAATTTCATGAACTTTTGTTGCATTGTGACAGTGACCCTAAAAAGTGACCCTTGCTTATAAACTCATCTCTGTGAAGAAATGAGATTTTAGAAATGTGTTAGGAAAGTTAGGAATGTGTTTGGACCACAACGATCTATTTAAAATTTACTTGCTCTCTGTTTCATTTTCAGTAAAAAAAAATACAGCTATAGTGCCTTTAAGCCAGTTTTAAGAAATAGCCCTCACGTCTTTGCTTTGTTTTGTATACAAGCGATCGCTGCTGTTGTTTTGTTCTGTGATTTTTACTGGATGTTTAAGTCACATATCTGTTGCAGCACAATTGAAATATCTATTATTATTTAGGTAAAAGGTATTGTGTAAGGATGGGAGTGCTTCAAATGGCTCAAAAAAAATATTTTTTATACAAGTGTGGTAGACCTACAGGTGCTCTGAAAGACCGGGCCGTCACATATTCACAAGCAGAAAAAAACCTTACCTTACCTACCTATGACCGTACCGTGTGAATGTAGAGGTAGGAAAGCAAGAAGTCCGAGGCACTCAGTATGTAGAAAAGTAGACTAAACGTCCTTTATTAAGTGGCATAGATGCAGTGGCCCTGAGAAACTAAACACAATTTTGTTGTTACTGTAACAATGACAATAAAGATTCTAATTTATCTAATCTAAAATTAAGTTTTACTGCATAGGCAAAACTTACCACACAGCTGTTAACCTCCGTCGTGCTTTCAACTCTTAATATTGGAAGTTTTCAAAAAGTCTATGGAGATTTTCAAAGGATTTTCAAACTCCAGCCCCTAGGTGGCATTTATAGTGAGCATTTTGGATATTTCTTTAAATATCCATAACTCCTCACAGGAAAGGGCTAGAGACTTACTTTTTTTTTTTGATCATCCTACTCAAATGTATTCTATACAAGAATTATAATTCAGTCTACATCAGAGGTGCACTGTTGACTACGGATGGAAAGTAGCATGGTGCTAAATCTGGTGCAGCCATCTTTTTAATGAAACTGCACATTGTCCTTTAAATAAACTAAACTAAACTTCAAACTTCTCTTCTTCTTCTCCACAAGTCTGTTCTATTATTTGCCAGGACTAGGTCTACTAATCCAAAGCACCTCCTCTTCTCACTCATAACTATCTGAACCTGTGTGTGTTACATTCCTACAGTTCTCGTGCACCCCCCCATGCAGTAAGAGGCCAGGGCATCTATCCAGCTGCAAGATCCCTTCCAGAGAGCGGAGAGGACACATTAGTACAAGCCATTCTCAACTTAGACCGCGGGTATGAGCTCTGCATGTTTCTTCTCTCCATAGCTTAATTAGGGTTGTGAGGAGGGTTGTGTGTATTTTTAATTTGAGGTCAGACACTGCAGGTGAAAACATTGGTTTTTTTTCATGTGGTCAATTTCGAGATTTCTGTCTAGTTTTGTACTTCAGTATCTTAGTTTTGATGTCAAAGTAAAAAAAAAAAAAAGACAAAACCGATGGTATGTATGGTTATTTTATGATGTTATGCTGAGTCGCGCGTTTGACTTTGTCTGGAACCATCTCCACCATTACCAATCTCTGTTGTGTTTCCTATGTGTATCCATTCACAAATATTGACGTTTGTTGTCCACGTGGCGTATGTTAACCGTCCTCTAGTGTTAGCTTTCTGTTACTATCTCTTATGTTAATGAGTCGGTTTTGACCCTTGTCTTAAATCAGCTATAAAATACCCTAAAACAATTATGTATCATCCAATTTGTTTCTTACCTCTTGGTTACCTTGTTAGGCTCCCTTATCCCTGAAAAGATTGCATGTAGATGCATTGTATGCAGACACATTGAGGATGATGTAAAACACAACCATTGGCCATCTCCTGGTCTTTCGCTGGCAAGTGTAGGTGGCAGTCAGCTTGTCCAGATTGTCCACTTGTTTTTGTTGTAGTCCAGGATGCTTATGGGCAAAGAGAAAAGCCCCTAACTGAGGCCATTTTGACTCATAAATACCTTATTTTTTTATATAAATATTTTTGATTCACATTTATGGCAGTAGTTAAATTGTTATCACTCGATTACATTTTTTCCCCTATTCACCTGCAGTGTCTTGCCTTAACGAAGATAGATTGCTGCTGTATGTCTTGCCTATGCTTTCATCTCTCCAAATAAGTCACAAATGAAAGGGCGACCATTCCTTGACATAATTTTTCAAGTCAATTAAAGAGTAATATGGTTATTCAAAGCATGTGCATGATGTTGGCCACTCGAAAGGGCTTTCAGCTATAAGAATAATATGACAGGTTTGTGTATCCAATCAATATCAAATAATCATCAAGTACCTTTTTGGGATCAAGTTATTTTTTGAACTTAATACATAAAGTGGTAGTTACATTTCAGAACATGTCAGATCTATAGGTAAAGCTGTATCCACCTCATGAGACAAGACATTTCATTTGTAGAGGACATTCATTTGCTAACAATTTGCTGTCATTATGATTTGCTAATTGCAACCTTTCACATAGCAATTTCTGTACTATTCGATTGCTAATCTTAGCTACGCTAATTTAATTTATTTAATGTTCAATTCATACCAAACTGGCAAGTAGAGAATTATTGCAGTACTATTAAAATCAGTAGAGGGCAGCATTGAGCTTTAGAAGAATTGGTCATAACAATTCAGTTGGGCACCAGTTGTACATGGAAGTGTAGGTTTTCACATTTCTCTTATTCTTACAAAATGCGACGAGATTATTTTTTAATAGATATAAAGAAAAGTTGAAAATAAATTAGCTCTTCTATGTTCTACAATGGTAGTGACATTGATCTAGGGGTAGTTTCATACTACTCAGGCTCATTCATTTTGTCATTGGGATAAATAATATGGTTGGCACATGGAAATTCGACTGGTACTGTTGCCGTAATTGAAATGCTGACTGTTATGCTCTTGCCATGTTATGGCATCACACGCATAACCTCTATTACACTTTCTGTGCTCAAGGATCGATAAAAATGTGGCAAAAATATCAAACCAAAGAAGGCTGATTCCAAAAACTATGCGAAACCTTAAATATAACAGTGTTTTGGTTAAAATCTTGTCTAATATGTTAAATGCATATTTAAGTGAAAGTAAAACAATACTTAATGAATAATATTTATTGTCATTGCAACAAGTACAACGGCGCGTCAAGTAGTCAAGAGTCATGTTTTTATAGATGTTCTCCACATAAGAACTGGAACCTTCGACATGGATACAGTCTTGTATTAAGAAATGAAGCAGATTATTCAGTAGAAGTGAAAAACTGACTATCGCAGCGAGCTGCTAGCATGAAGCTAACGTTAGCATTATAGTGAATTGGGTCGTTGAACCTCTTTGTTCCTCTTCATGTCTCTGTATCTTTATTTGGTTGAATATTGTTGAGCAGTTGGGAAGTTCAGCTACTTTCGTGTTTTGTTTTCCCCGTCACTGTAGCTTCCAACGTGACAAATATTTGTGGGCGTTTCCGAAGTTGCCCTCTGTGTCTATCCACCTTATTCTGCCCCGCCCACTTTTGTTGTAAAAGCATTTCCTGTTTTTATTAGCACTTCCTGTGAGCTGAGATTTCCATTGTTGTCAATGGAAGAGAGTGAAGAAAATAAAAAGGGAATCAACCAAAAACTTGTAAAAAAGCTTAAAGTAAATAAGTTTGTGTGGCTCAGGTTTAGTTTCAGAGGAAGAACGACATGAAAAAAGTCACCTAAAATAATTTTTTTGCGACATTATCTCTGCCTTTTTGTTGTGAGTCTAATTGGCTAATTGTCTGTGAGAAACTCTAAGGCAGTGTTTCCCAACCA
>OMNZ01062881.1:24414-40680 GCA_900303255.1 Lesueurigobius sanzi | reverse complement strand
TTAGACCTGGTTTAAACTTGATTTAGTCCTGGTTTAGTCCTGGTTTAGACATAGTTTAGTCCTGGTTTAGTGCTAGTTTAGTCCTGGTTTAGACCTGGTTTAGACCTGGTTAAACCTGGTTAAACCTGGTTTAGTCCTGGTTTAGTCCTGGTTTAGTCCTGGTATAGTACTGGTTTAGTCCTGGTTTAGACCCGGTTTAGACCTGGTTTAGACCCGGTTTAGTCCCGGTTTAGACCTGGTTTAGTCCTGGTTTAGTCCTGGTTTAGTCCTGGTTTAGACCTGGTTTAGACCTGGTTTAGTCCTGGTTTAGTCCTGGTTTAGACCTGGTTTAGTCCTGGTTTAGACCTGGTTTAGTCCTGGTTTAGTCCTGGTTTAGACCTGGTTTAGTCCTGGTTTAGTCCTGGTTTAGTCCTGGTTTAGACCTGGTTTAGTCCTGGTTTAGTTTTCACTCTCAGTACTGTATGCTGTTTATAAGTCCTGGTTTAGTCCTAATTTCACTCTCAGTACTGTATGCTGCTTTATAAGTCCTGGTTTAGTCCTAATTTCACTCTCAGTACTGTATGCTGTTTATAAGTCCTGGTTTAGTCCTAATTTCACTCTTAGTACTGTATGCTGTTTATAAGTCCTGGTTTAGTCCTAATTTCACTCTCAGTACTGTATGCTGCCTTATAAGTCCTGGTTTAGTCCTAATTTCACTCTCAGTACTGGTTTAGACTGGTTTAGTCCTGGTTTAGTCCTAGTTTCGTCCTGGTTTAGACCTGGTTTAGTCCTGGTTTAGTCCTGGTTTAGTCCTGGTTTAGACCTGGTTTAGACCTGGTTTAGTCCTAGTTTAGACCTGGTTTAGTCCTGGTTTAGACCTGGTTTAGTCCTGGTTTGATTCAAAGGATTAAAACAATCCTGCACATTAAACCCTTGAAAAATACTTTAACTTTTTACTATTTTACTTAAGTACATTTCTGGTCCTGTATCTGTACTTTTACTTAAGTAAGAATATTGAGTACTTCTTCCACCACAGCGCTTAACATTCCAAATGATGCGTGTTACAGTATTACGGCCACAAATCTGATCTACACACGACAGGGCTGCTGCTCCACTTTTGCACACACTTCCTGTCTTGCACATAAACAATAGCTCGGTAAATGACCCCCTTACTGTATCATTTGTTGCAATAATGTTCCACACATTTCTACTCACTTCAATGGGGCTGTGTTGGATATCACACATAAAGCGTGATGCCACTAGATCCGCACGCTCCTCGCTTTGTCGCGTGATGGTGCGCTCCGTACACATGTGCGCTGGCATAATATTTGCCGCATGTGTGTGTCTGTGTGTACTCTCGGGGATTATAGAGCAATAGAGAGGCTTAGCAGTGATTTGCCCATCCATTCCAGTCCCTCCCTAATCCCACTGACACACAGGCGTACAGTGCACTTCTATGTGGCTGTGAGGAGCGGGGATCTAAAAACTGTGTACGCGGATTAGGACCTTTGTGAATGAATGGATCAGGCGCGAGAGGCGAGCGACGCGATGAGTAAAATGCTTGGCTTTTTCACGAGACGCCGACGATAAAACATGTCGACGGAGAAATGGTTGGCCTTACTGTGTGATGCTTATGTGGAATTAGTTGTGTAATTAATGCTCTCAAGGGGCATTTTCACTGTGTTTACAATATGGAACTGTGTACAAGTAAAATCAAGGCAGCGCAATTCACTAATTCCCAACAGTCGACTGGAGCCAAACTTCAGCATTACACATTACTGTTTCGGCAATTCACAGATAGATAGACCACTATAGTGTACGTCTACAGGATACGGTCCGATACCAGTATGAATGGGGATGGAAAGGCCAATAGTTGAAATATGGGCCGTTATGATTACAGATTATTTGGGGGGAAAATAGGCCTATACTTACAGCCGATCTCTTACTGATCTCTTATTGCTCAACTGCGTACTGGAATCCTCCCCCTAGCCTTAGAAACTGGAAGGTTTACTCAAACTCCAGAAGAAGACAGACTTTGTAAACTTTGTGATTTAGGACAAGTGGAAAATGAAACTCATTTTGTTTTGTATTGTCCCCTGTATGATGAGATTCGTAATGTGTTGTTTAGTGGATTATTTGTTAAAAGTCCTGAAATGTTTTGGAGCAGTGACGACGACAAGTTGAAATGATTGTTTAATTCCAATGTGTTTCATTTGGCTACTTTTGTTTATAAAGCCTGGAAGCGACTGCAGTCCAGTTTATTTAAATAAGTGAAATATTGTATGTTGTGCCTCTGTCTGGAAACTGATCCTATTTTATTGGTGTCTTCATATGCCCATGAAAGGCCTGGGCATACGGAAGTATGCAAGACACAATAATAAAATTCCATTCATTCATTCATTCATACAGCCTATGCTTAAATATTTATTACTATAGCAAGGCTTAAAACTTCCCTTTTTGTTTTAACAATTTGTTTTAAGCAAACCTACTTTACCAGTAAATTGTTTAATACTGTCCTATTCAACAGCCACTTCTTTAGCTTTAAACCAAGTTGGCTTATGGCTCAAATTTAGGCTTTTTAAGTCAGTCTTGGCAGTCATTGCTGCATTCGAGTGGACTGTGGTATCACAGGCACACTAACAACTGTTCCACAAAATATTGTTTCTACAGCAATCCGTTTGTGTAGGTTCTCAGTCGTTCAGGAGTTGTCCATCGTAGACAAAAATTCTTCAGTCTTCAACTGTACTCTGTAGTTGAAGTGTAGGACGTTTCAATCTTAGTCCAAAGATGAGAAGAGAGGAGGGACTTAGAGATTAACTCCTCCTCCTTCTCCTACAGAGTACAGATGAAGACTGAAGAATTTTTGCCTACTATTGTTTCTACACTTTGGGACTATTTCAGGCTGTAAAATGAATGTATTGACCATAGAGTATATATTAATAATGGAGCTAGCCTGTGTGGCTTTCCCCATAGCGTTCAGTGCGGGCTAATGAAGCCAATTCATGCTAGCAGTTTTTTTCATTTTATTTTATTTTTTATATTCTTTATTGAAAGAAGAAGATTACAGAGTGGTAACAGACAGACATAGACAACAAAGGACTGTTAAAAAACTCAAAACAATACAAATGGATGAAAGAGTGTGTGTGTTATGTATAATGGATAGGTAGGACTGATGAAGTGGGGCCAGGACATGCAGACACCAAAAAAATTAAAAGGGAGACACACAGCAACATATACAAAATTAAATAAAGAATAATCAATAGTATAAAAATATTAAAGTAAAAAAAAAAAAATATATATATATATATATATATATATATATATACTCCCGAGGAGACAGGTGAGTGGATGTCCCATGGTCCAGGTCAAGGTTATGCTAGCAATTTTAACCGTTTTGAACCTAATTATGTGCGAGTTACGTTCTCATAGCAACTGCAGAGAAAGAAGGCACCTGATTGGCCAGTTATGGTTGAAAATATTAAAAGACAAAGAACAGGACAGTGTAAGACAAGCACTTGAGGCTCATATTAACAAGCCTATTCCCACTAATGAGTTAAAGAGGGCCCAAAAACTTTCAATGGAAAGTCAATAGGAGCTTCCGGGTTGTACAATATTGCATCCTAACTTTCAGGATGAGAATATTTTTGTGCTATTTCGATCTATGTGATTTTGGGCCAAAATATCAAAGGAAATGCTGATCTTCATGTAATCTAAGTTTTGATTTCTCATGTCTGGCCCTCCATGCCCCACGGCAACACATGTACTCACTTTTACTCCTATTTGAGGTAGCAACAAAGCATTTCCACAAGTCTGACTTGTTACATCAAGCCCGATGCAGGATTATTTTCAGTTTTTTGCTCCTATAGTTGCAACTTCATCGACTCCCAGGCTTCCCGCTGCAGCCTTATCTTTTCCCCGTAATAATCCCCTGTGCCTCTTTGAACTCCGCCTGCCAAGCTCATGTGTGATTTGAAACGGATGACATCACTGTTGTCGCTCTCGTACACCTGTCTTTGTCGCAGTCACACGTTTCTGCAGACTGATGGAGAGACGCCAACACAAACAGACCCTTAGTTTTGCTGACAGAAGAAGAAGAAGGAGAGGAGTGTTGGGGCTCCCGTTGTCATAACTGCAGCGTGGGTGAGCGAGCAGATAGTACGACAGAGAGGGAGAGAGAGGGAGAGAGAGCAGTGCACTGTGGGATATGTACTGTATATGGCAGAGATGGTGTGTATATATAGCAGCTCTTCATCAGTTTCCTTAGTGACTGGCTGCGACTGAGTCTAGCTCTCTGCTCCGTAGACAAACAGAAACGAAAGGGGACAAGTGCAGCAGGTTTTGGTGAAAAACAACATCGCTGCAGGAGTTTTGTGACTTCAGGGTTGATTAAAGTCATTTCAGAATACTTTGATAGAGAGTATAATGTGCATCATCTGACCAAAGGGGTGACCAAAGACTTAGAAAGACTTTATTGTCTCATGTAGTTACTCATGTAGTTGCCATGTACTTGTCTGGATGAATCAGAATCAGAATAGTCTTTATTGCCACTGTCAATGAAAGGGTTCACAGACTAGGAATTTTCTTTGGTGTACTCATGCAGCATGAAACATAAACTTGTAATAATAATAAATAATAAACTTTGAAAAAAAATATATGAAACTATAAGGGCATGCATAAATTAGAGTGGACATAACCACATGGAACAGGTTATTAAGTTTACATGAGTCTGCTACAGAGTTATTAAATATAGCGGAGGGGAAAAAGCTGTTCTTGTGGCGGGAGGTTCTGGTCCAGATGGACTGTAGCCTCCTGCCTGAGGGGAGAGGGTCAAACAGTTTGTGTCCAGGGTGAGAGGGGTCAGCTGTGATCCGACTGATGTGGCGTTTACGATCAAATATGCACTATTGAGCGGCTATTTAATAGGAACAATTTGAATTGGATCCACTTTTGTCTATTTTTCATCCATTTTTGGACAGATGTAACTCAACAGATGCTAGAAAACAGCAGGGCAGCGGAGTAAAAATTA
This sequence comes from Lesueurigobius sanzi, assembly GCA_900303255.1. Classification (NCBI taxonomy): domain Eukaryota; kingdom Metazoa; phylum Chordata; class Actinopteri; order Gobiiformes; family Gobiidae; genus Lesueurigobius; species Lesueurigobius sanzi. The sequence continues at coordinate 35,675 of OMNZ01062881.1, read as the reverse complement.
TAAGCAGTTGTTGCCTCTTCTCAATTGTAGCCAAATTGAGGAAAGGTTTTATTCACGTCGGACTCAGATTTCAAAAGATAATATCTATTCAACAGTAGTCATTTCATTCTAAAGGTGTACCTCAGCAAATTAGAGCTCAGATAAAGAGTTTTGTCGCTGGCTTCCTAAAACATTTACATAAAATGAGCTAATCTTTTGAACAGCTCTTTGAATTGACTGCATCCCAATGATTCGGCTCCCATTAAAGAGCCATGAATGTTTGGGTAGATTGTGCGTCCTCTTTTTAGTTGACCTACATCCACTGGACCACCGGAATCTGAAATCAAATCACAAAGCGAATATGAATCAGGTTGTCCACGGGGGAAAAGACAGTAGTGGGGGCGACGGTGGCGCAAGTAGTAGAGCGGGTCGTCTTGTAATCGGAGGGTTAGCGGTTCGATCCCCGCAGGCGCACACTGTCGTTGTGTCCTTGGGCAAGACACTTCACCCACCTTGCCTCCAGTGTCTGCGTACACTGGTGTATGAATGAGAGAGTGAATGGCTGAGTGGTTCCTTGATGTAAAGCGCTTTGAGTGCCTAAAGCAGGTAGAAAAGCGCTATATGAATGTGACCATTTATTTACCATTTAAAGTAGAAGTGATTATTTAGAAAGATATTCATAAAAACTTATAAACACAAGTCCTTTTCAGACATGCACTCTCCTCTAGACAATTTCCTGTGAATGCCATTGTCAGGAGATGTTGTCAGGAGACCTTCCAGAGGTTAGCCAGTGTAGGATTAGGACGATCGAGAGCTCACGACTCTAAAGACAACAATAATGAATAATGAAGGTCATTTTTTAAATCTTGTTTTTTTTATACACTAAATAGGGCAGTTTAGAGCAAGAGCTGGTCAATATGCAAATAATTGGCTCTTTTTAATGGCTCCTTAAGGTGAAACTTGACTGTGAAAAAGATAATTTTTCATTCCATTTTACACAGATTTATCATCCATCATACACCGTAACAAACTCAAGAATCAGAATAATAGCAGCAGACAACACAAGTGAAAACTTTTTGCACTCAAAATGATTCTGCAGATTGTAGCCGCTTTTCTTTGATGTTGGCAAAAAGTTTTAAAAGGGTTAAGATTTTCTGTCTGGCCTCATAAAGACGAATCGACACAAAAATGAGGCTCTCTGCAACAAACGACTCACAAAGATTCGGCTCCCATTAAAGAGCCATAAATCCCTTCACCTGCAAATAAATAGTGCAGAAAAGAATGATGTAACTAAGTGCTTTGCAAGTGTTGATTTGATCTCAAATCAACACCGCCTTAAATCACCTTTCAAAAATCACATATCTTTTCCTAATAGTTTTCCGCTGTTTGGCTCCTGCTGCGCCTCATAATCCATCTATCTCTCTGTTTGACACAAGAGCGCTTATTGGAAACAAAGCTACACAAATGAGTTATGATTAAATGCGGAGTGGCTCCAATTAGCTGCCGAGTCTGGGGACGACTGTCGTCCAGGCGCTAAGGTCAGCTCATACGAGGGAAGGACTGTGCCAACAACACACAGCCAAAGCTTTTGCCTGTGTTTTTGTGTGGGAACAAATGCAGACTTCAGCTAAGCACCGACAAGAAAACGGATGCTTTTTATGACGCCTTGATTTAACATCTCAGGAAATATCAAATCAGGAAACACTATATATTTTAGGAACATTTCAACGAAGCCACTTGTTTTCTCAAAAGTACCACAATAAAAATAGGGCATGTATCTTTACTGGGAGTGGGCTCGCCTCTCTGCAGATCTGACTCATAACTTTTGTAGAATTGGATCAGCAGCTCGTCTCCATGGAAATGTTTATTTTATTTTTTACTATTTCTATGTAGCGCTTTTCTACCTAGAGAAGGTACTTACAGCGCTAGGCAAGCTGGGTGAAGTGTCTTGCTCAAGGACACAACAACTGTGTGCAAATGCGGGAGCTGAGATTGGAACTCCCAACCTTCCGATGATGAGACGGCCCGCTCTACCACCTGCGCCACTGTCACCCATCTGGCTGTTTGGTTTTGAGTAAAGGTAGCCAAACTTGTTGACTCTAAGCATAATGTCCGAGTCATGCTAGCGCGAAAGTCACCTTCATTTCCAGCTCAGGTGCTACACATTAGCATAGCCTACTCATTACCTACAGTATGTATCGTGTTCATAGTGTAAATAATAATGGAGGTACAATTAGCTAGTCCTCTGTGAAGCCAGTTAGCATACGGAAGCGGAACCCGGAAGCTCCTATTGACTTTCCTTTGAAACTTGAAAAGGTTCAAAATGGCTAAACTGCTATTTTTTTTATTTTTGTATTTGAAACGGGACAGTGCACATTAATCAACATTATACAATGTAAATGTGCCCGATAAATGCTTAAGCTAGTTTTCGGCTATGGGGAAAGCCAAACAGGCTACCTCCATTATTATTTTCACTCTATGATCAAGTTACATCCACAACTACAAGGCTAAGTAGGCTATGCTAATGAGAAGCACCGGAACCGGAAATGAAGGTGGCGTTCATGGAGCTAACGCTAGCTTGACTCAAATGCTATGCAGAGTCAAATAAGTAGTACAAGTAGATGTGGCGTATTTCCATTGTGATTTTGCTGTTAATTAGGGATGGGCGATAGTTACACAAAAGAATTGTTCAATGATTGTCTTGAATAAGTGCAGGAAAAATCACATTAAACCGTATTTTGAGAGATTACACATCAAGTACTGTATATGTAATTTTTTATCATTTCAACCGCAATTTTGCAGCTTTTTGTACATTTTTTTACTTTGAAGATATAGTTGATTTTGTACATTTCTGCCTACTGTAAATACATGATCTCTGTAAGAGCTAAAACACAACATAGTGATATAGTTCTCCATCTAAAACACTAACGAGCACAAACTAAATATTCATCATCCTGGCTAGGCACTATAGAAATACATAATGCACTAGGGGTGTGACAACATATCAATTTTCTGATACTGTATATCGTGACATTTTTTGGCACAATACTATACCTTTTATGCTATTATTAATACTTTTGATGACATTGTTTATATTAATGAGCAGTAATGGTCAATACAGTCGTCCTGATTGTATTATTGACCACTATTGCAACAACACATCATCAGAAGGGTAAAACTAACCTGCCTCACGCCGGTCAATAATACAGTACTGTAATACTGTACTGACCATTACTTAGTAGACGGCAGCACTTGGACCAAACACTATCACACAAATAAATTACTTTAATGATAGTGTTTATAATAAGATGAACTTTCATTCCTCTTAGAAACAGGACATTTTCAGTGAGTCAGTGATCATTTATTTGCTTATTTAAAAAAAAAAAGGAACAATGCACATGAAAACAAATGTAAATTATTTTTTAAAAGATGGAGGATGTAGTTGTTTATAAAGCATCAATGTTGAAAAAGGTTAAAAATCGCATGTTTCTTTAAAAAATAGTGATGTATTGCGTAGGTTATTATGTACATTGTACATTGTGCAATGTTTCCATTATCGCAGTATCGTCAAATCGTGAGGTCATCGTTATCATGAGCCATGTATCATGTATCAAATCATAAGGTACCTAGAGGTTCCCAACCCTAATTTGCTCTAAGGTCCAATTATTTTGTCGATGGGTGTCCAGAAGTGGTGACAACATTCAAAAAGATGTTTTGGTCAGATGACGGGACATTCAACCAAAAGATTAACATGGCAGGTTTGAAGAGATCCAAACACTATCAAATCAGGTTCCACATCAAATATCCTTCGAATACTGTCCCTTTCCCATCCCATAGTATTGATTTCTATTAGTCTCTGCCCTCCATCTGAGATTATGACATCATTAAATTCTAAAAAGTGAGCATAATCATTTCCTCCCATACATTACCACACACAATATCCCACTGTACTTACTATGGCTGACGCTACTAGCCTCTCATAACAAATCCAAAAGAGACATATAAGTTTTAATATCTTATCTTCCCTGTATCTGTTTTTCTTTTTTGCATTTTTCTTCCAGATTAACCTAAAACAAACAATTCTCTCTGTTTCTTGAAGTCCTCTGCCCTACATCAAAATCAGTCAAATTGTTGTAGGAAGTCCTCCCAACACTAACAGGATGCCTCCTCTGAGCGTGTTTAGACCCACGGAGTCCAGTGGGATCGGGGACCACGCGGACGCTGAGTTTATATGAACTGTTACTGCAAAGGCTCCTCTCTTACAGGGCAGCCCATTTCATCTATATTTACATCCAAATGAGCTTTAACTAGGTCACTAACTAACAGAAATAGACTCTGCTGCACTGTGGGTGTAAGATGAGCAGTGCTGACATCTAGTGGACAAAAGGCGGTAGTGTAGTCTGTGTAGTCGATGCAATGCTGTCGGAAAATTTGGTTTTTGGGTTACAGGGTTTCTACAGGTGGCAGCAAATCATATTTTTTGCTTGGGGGAATATGATTTTTTTCTTTTCTTATTCGAAGTTCAAACAGACTCTTAATCCATTGGCAGATAATTGGCAGTTAAATGATCTTTCAAGAAAATGTAACTCATTTTCAATTTTTTCATTATTTGGTTCAACACCAGGCTGCTCCATGAGAAAAATATCTACCCTGTGATCAATGTTTAAAGACTGAAATATGAACACCAAAATTCTTAGGATTTTATGTCATTTAGGCCATGTGTTGGCCAGGTGTAGGCCAGGTTTAGGTCAGGTGTAGGTCAGGTTTAAATCAGGTTTAGGTCTTGGTATTTACCGTGATATAACAAACAGCGCAGCACATGGTTCTTTTGGGACTCTTCCTTTGGCAACATTATGCATTTATCATTTCAAGATGAATAAGATTTTCTCTTTGCACTCTGGATTATCTAACCTGCCGCTGACTTTTGTATTGTTGGTGGACAATTCTTCAGCCTTCGTTCCGTTCGGACACACACACACTGTGGCTCAGGAGAAACCATTAAACTTGAGTCCTAAAATTCGAATGATTGACCCACCGTGAGCTTTTGTTATCGCGATAATCATAAAACCGGTTAATGTTGACATCCCTACTGGCAGATAATGTTACTTACCTACTCAAATCAAGGGCAAATCTACTTGCTAAATTGCTTTTTGCCGTGAACCCCTGCTCTCAACTACAAGCTTTGCAAAGGTTTACACATGATAACACACAATGGAGAGTATTTTGTTGTTTTTCAGAGCACATTTTAATTACAGCCTTTGCAATTTGCTGATTGGATTGCAACACCGCTCCTCGCTCTTGTACAACCTATGAATAAACACCAAATGAAGTTGTACACCGTGGCACGCTACATATCATTGCGTACTAGCATTTCCCATGTGCCACTTTTCTTTTTTACTTCTCTCGTCTCTCTCTCTCGTCCTTCCTACACACACCGCTCATGCACACTACTCTCTCTGTGCTTGTAAGCTGTGGCCCGGGCGCGGGGCCAGCTGGCGTCTGTGTGTTTTTTGAATGAATACCTGATGAAGTTGGCCCGAGCGCGGCGCGGGGGGAGGAGTGGGGGGGCAGAGCGGGGAGGGGCGCTGGCTGGCATTCAGGCCCGTTGCATAATCCACGCTGTCGGAAAAGCGCCGCATTCGGGACTCCCTCCCCCGTAGGCGTGTGCGTGCGTGCGTGTGTGAGTGTGTATACTATGTAGGATCACCTGAGCGCTATAGAGCCTGGGCTGTCGCGGGATATACAAGTATGGAAGGGATTTTCCGCTTAGCAGTTTTAACGGGCAGGACTTTTTTTTTCTTTGCAAGGAAGTAAACAGAGGGAGAATGGAAGAGATACAAGAGGAGAGTAGAAGTGGGCTACTTGTGCTGCAGTGGTGGTGAGTGCTCGCTTCAGGAAAAAGAAACAAAAAACATTGAATGAAAAGCAAAAGAAGAGTGTCTCGGTCGAATCGTGTCATGAATTTGTAAGTGGCCTAGTTTCCCCACACGTCTCCGCAGTTGAAATGTTTGCGTACTCTCTCGCTCTCCTCCCTCGCTCCCTCGCTCCTGTAGTCTAAGCACCCCGATTACAGCGACATGGATGGGGTGAGAAAGTGCAAGTCATGCCACAATGCCCAAGTAGGGTTTACTCTTTTTTATTTCGCTGCTATTCTGTAAATGGTTTAGTTATAGTTTGACAAGTCAAAGTGGAGAGAGTATATTTGGGCCTGCAGCTACTCATAGAAGAAAACTTTATAGATCAATTTCATCCAGCTTGTGATATTTCTCCTGGTAGTGGAATGGACTTGTTTTTTCCTCCTTCAGTGAATTGTAAAAGTTGACATTTGTGTGAAGACACTGTGCATCTAATTATAAAGCATTTGTATTCTTGCAAGAACTAGCCAGTAAGTTGTTATTAGCATTACTGCGACAGTGACCCTGAAAGTTGTGAACTCATCCGTTTGAAGAATCGGGATGTTAGTTATGTGTTAAGATAGAAAGAACAAATTTAACAATTTAAACTTTAGAAACAATGAAGGCAACAAAGTGAACTAAAGGTATATGGCCTCTAATGTCAGACGCTGCTGGTTAATTGGGAAAAATAAATAAAGCTATCCATATGAACATTTTGGTGGAGATTACTGACATAAAAGATTTCTTTCATTCACTGTTTTCATATCACAAATGGCCAAAATTGACTATACTTTTTATTGAGCCAAATATTATAAATGGTTAGATCCAGGTTTATGTTTATTGTATTACTTTGTTGATGTATTAGTTACAAAGGATTTTGATTATCAATTACATTTTTGACTAGCTTTTCGTATATTCAGATGTTTTGATTTGGCATTCAAAAAAAGTAAATCGGGCAGGAATTAGATATTGAAAAATCCCTCTGGACAAGTACAAGACTGGAAAATTGGGCGTCTAAAGTGGACATTTGGGTGCAACAATGTGAGGAAAAATGCATTTTGACAAAATGGCCCTTAAAGTTATAATTTCCTATTTAATTCTGTGCAGAAATTACAATGATGAGAATGAGAATGACCATGATTATGTGCAATCATCCATCAATGTTTTGTGAAGATGAGGCTATTATTTTGTTTCCAGGTGAAAGTTTATACAGTATGTTAAGAGCGCAAACTGGTCTAATATACTTCTGTCTGCCGTGTCTCCTCTTGATATCTAATAATTTTTCTCTGAATTGTAGTATGCTATTGACATCCAGCTGATCAATAGGGCAAGAATGCTTCATATTTGATATAACTTTCAAAACCATAGCACATCAATGTGGTTTCACTATTGTTTGTTGCCTTTTAGTTTTCTTCACAGGGGATTACACAGTTGCATGCCCATGCTCACTGTTAGACTTCCTCGTGTCATATTATGCACAAACACTTGGTGACTAATAAACCAGGCTCTGACTCAGGTCTAAACAGAGGAAGAGTGTAATCCTGCAGCAGTACTGGACTTTCCACACAGACTATATTTAGAGTGAGATAACCCATTATGCCGGCCTTATCCCTTTGATCACCATTATGATTATGACGAGGCCTGCGTTCACACTCTGCAGTCAAAGTGGATTCATTTTACTGATAAATCCTTTTTTTTTGTTTTGCTTGGCCTTTTTGTTAGGACATTCAGGGTGAAAGGGGCTGATGAGTGGGGAGAGACACTGAGCAAATTGTCAGAGCCGGGACACAAACCCACAATGCAAAGGACTGAAGAGTGCCGTATGTGCAATAGTCTAAAGCACTGGACTAATAGACTGCAGTCTGAGACCTTTCTATGTGGGGTTTGGATGTTGCTTCCGTGCCAGTGTGCATTTCCTTCCAGTGTTCTAGTTTTCCATACTACTAAGATAGGGTACAATAGGGTCTCCTCTTCGGGATGGACTTTCTCATTTATGCTCCCGTCCCGTACGTAAACAGATCCGTGCGTTTCAAGTGTAGTTACCGTCACTGGAATTCACACTTCTTTCTGCGCGTTATGTTGCGTGTGGTATCGAAACCTACCACCAGAGGGCGCTGTGAGTGTGTCAGCGGCTTTACCAGAACAGGACAAACCCAAAACAATATGGCGCCACACGCAATGATTTCTATGCAACAGTCACTGAAGAATATTCAAGAAAATGAAGGAAAGACGTGATGGTTTGTTTGTAAATTGTTCAAATCACTTACCTCCTAGGAGTTAAGTTGCATCTCTTGTTGAGCTGTGTGCAGTAGTGTCCCCAGTGGTTAGCTCGTGTACTGCTCTGTTACTATGACTACCACAGGGTTTGTTTAAAAAGAGCGAGTGACGGACGAGTTACTCCTTGAAAGGTTTGTTGCATGCCTCCTCAGACTCAGAAAGACTAAAATCTGGCTAAAAATCCTAGTGTGTCACCAGCTTTAAGCATGATCTGTCAGACTGGAACTATTAAACTATTATGTTTCAGGTTGTTGGGGTTTCCTTCACTTTTGAGCCGCCATTTTGAAATGCTCGAAAAAGTCCTTGTAGCTTCATTTTTATTTTATTTTTCAGATGTTGGGCCAGTCTTCTCTCTTAACATAAACTTTCATCATTGTGCACTGATTCAAGGTTTCTCTATAGATTTATATGGAAAATGGTACTTCAATGGCCTTTTTCTCAAAATGTATTTTTCTTACATTGTAGCGACGTCATCTACACCAGTATTAATTCCGGCGACTAAAATATGTAGTCATAATTTTAGTCACAGTAATATTTTTTGTGATTAAAATTAGACTAAAACTAAATTAAAGTTAGTTCATGAGACTAAAACTATGAGTATTTTGATAAAATATGTATCTTTTCACATCGTAATGTCTTGCCCTGTGGTATCTTGCAGTAATGCAACCTTGACAAGCCTTTTACAATCCCCAATGTGGATCATTTTTCTTTTCACACCACACTTAACCTCCAACTGTCAATGAACCTCGGGATTAACCTGCCAAAGCTGTAACAGAATCACAAACATTTAACATTACATCATACGCCTCCTCCTAGGTCCGCTCTGAATGATGCACGGGGTTAGCCGATAGTCTGGGTGTTAGGACGATCGGAGCACAATGGCATAATGGACTTTGGGGATTCTTTCTGCTCTGTCTCAGGAGGGAGGGGAGATAGAAGTGAGTCATTGTCCCGTGTGTGTGTGAGAGACTGAAGCACATGGAGGGCACAGAGCTAAGGTTTCAGCTGATCCGCCGCACACTACAAACTCAGCAAGATTCGGGTGACAGCGCTTTTCACTCGCCCTGTGTGGCACTGAAGGGATACTTTCTTTTCAGCAGATGTAGGTCATGGCCTTGTGTGGACGGAGCTTTTTACTGTGTGTGTTGCTTTACCTAGATTTAATATTTATTGTGTTTTCTTTCTCTCTAAAGGTCGTTGCAGGTGGTAGGAGATTATACCAGTGACTTTGAACTCTTCATGACAGAAGGCTTATATTCAGGCTATTTACTATTATTTATTAAGATTTACCGTGTCAATTAGTGCCTGGAACACACTCCAAACCTGAGAGAGCTCACACATATGGTGATAAAAAATAGTGGCTATAACAGTTTTGGCAAAACCAACACCTCACACACAAACCGATTTCACTCACGAACATTCCCATGTCAACGGGAAATCTCGCGAAACCTCTCGAGATCAAACGTGACTTCAGAGTAAACAAACATGGCCGACGAAGAAGATGCAGCGGTGACACTTTGCAGTTTGTTTTTAACGGAAAACGTTGTACAAACATTCACGTTGTTGCCACATGTTGGTCCTCCATCTTTGATTTTTCTGGTGCGCCATGACCGTTTTGATTTTGGATTTCCCTCCGTGCTTTCTCACCGCCTCGTCACCCTGCGTTCCGATTGTCTACACGTCACAGTCAACGGGCTGTGTGCTTGGGGCACAACACACGTGAAGGGAAATCGGGCCAAAACAATCCAACATGTTGAATACCACCGAATTGTGGTCAGAGCGATCGCAATGTCCTTCTGAACAGACGAGAACAGTCGTAACACACCACACACGGCAGGAATATCTGATAACATTATTTTATGATAATCGGAGCATTCTACGATTGTCGGAAAGGAAGAATCGAGGCTAAAATCGGCCTAATTATCCTGCCCTGTGAATCAGGCTTCAATCTTTTTTATTGTATTATTTAGATAATCTGGTGAATGTAAATTGATTTTTGTATAATAATATAATGCAAAATAGATTCCGAACATTCTTATGTTCATCTCAGTAATATTGCGCAAAAGTTTTAAATTGATATCACTCAATTCTAATTGTGTGCCTGTTCACCTGCAGTGTCTCGCCATTATGTTTTTAGCAGATGCATGGCCTCCTCAGTGAAAGTATAAGCTGTTGTGGACGTTAGTGGTAGCATTAGCGGTGCGCCGTAAGTGGCCCATTATTATTTCTTACTGTGGGACATTGCCAGTGAGACAGATCAGATTGTTTGGCGGGCCGGATCTGGCCCGTGTGCTGCCATTTGTATAAGCCTGGTTTACATCATGCTCTGAGTGTGTGTCAGGCGGTTTCAACCAATCTAAGTGAAGTGTGAAGCATGAGAAGTAGCACCCACATAGTGTTTTTATCATTTAAAGAAAACAACATAGTGAGTGATCTAGGTTCTAAGAAGTACATATCTGACCATGCCTGCCAATAACGGTCACGGTGTTGCTGAGACTCTTAATATAACTGAATAGTTTGTATTTAGTTAGTTTTGTACCCTCTGCTCTCTGTAAGTAAACATTTTTCCACTTGTATTTCAGTTCTTTCTTTTAGCAGAGTGGAGTGCGAGACAGTGCCTCGTATCAAGATAAAAGGCTTAGCGTTGGCAGCCGGGGTCCACAGTGGCGAATGTGAAGACTGTTATAGCGACGGCTGATCTGACATGTCTGTGATCTGAGAGCTCACAGTAACACCTCCATTTTAGTATGGCACTAGTTTTATTTCATCAGGACCGAGAGCTGAAAGCACTATATGTGCATTATGGTTGCACAGCATGGAGGAGGCAGGATATATTGTTTTTGACGGGGCTTATAAAACCTCTCCTTAACATTTGTTTTTTTTTCCCATTGGTGTTACCACATCAAAAAAGACCTTACCATTATGATAAAAAGTTGCATGTATATCATGTTAGAGTAAGGATTGTTGCTTTTAATAAAAATGTGAGGTTTGCATGTACCATAAAACACAGATGTGTACTTGCAAGTACATGCAAATGTACACGCTTACACAACTTTGCGTAAAACCACAGACCTAAACCAAAGTTTCTCCTTTTATTGACCTGCATACTGT